>JABJVR010009007.1:0-10198 GCA_025773905.1 Chitala chitala
CCCCCCCCCCCCCCCCCCCCCCCCCCCCCCCCCCCCCCCCCCGCCGCCGCCCCCCGCATGTCAGTAGTATTCATGTGGAGCAATTAGCTTGTGAGCTACAGGGCAACTTATCCATGAGTTAGTGCTGCCTAGTAGGCAAAAAACAGGCTTACATCCCCTTAGGACTGTGTGATAAATTTGCTCTGTAGTTATTTGGCTGTTTACATTTTAAAATAGACTACAGGCATCGTGCTTGAGTTTGGCGTCTGGATAACAGCTCAGTGGTTGATTACACTACTGTAAGTGCCTCAAGATAAGCACGAGAATCTGCAGTGAATGTTGGGGGCAGACAGAAGAGAGAATGCTGCACGTCCTGGACCAGCACATGGCGCAGGCTCTCAGGGTTCACATGGAGGAGCGTGTGACCAGGCACCTTATGGCAGGAGCAGACTGGGCATGAAAATCATCCACGTCCATGTGGGTGATGCTGGAGAAGGACTGAGAGAAGGAGGAGACCACACTGTCATCAGAGCACGGCCGAGGCAACTGACGTCACATCAGCGCTCCGCTGCTCCTGTTTAAATGTACGGCTGAGGCAGCTGAAGTCAGATCAGTGCTCAGCTGCTTGTTTAAACGTATGGTTGAGGGAGCTGATGGAATAGAAAACACTGTGATGGGTGTTGAGACACTCCCAACACGCAGCAGACAAACGGTATTGTGGTTAGTCGTAACTAATAGGGAGACAGGAGCCAAAACAAAGGGGGACACAAACTAGGAGAATAATGGTGCTCACAGACACACACACAGATACACACATACACACACACACACACACACACACACACACACACACACAGTCTTTCAGAGTCTGAAGAAAACCTGGGTTTAACGAGGATAATCAGAAAAAGAAGCAGAAAAAAGTGATCTGGCATATGGTAAATTCATCGGTGAATGGACTTTAATGTCCCTAATCACAGCCTCTCTAGTCCCGGGCACAGCGCAGTTCGCTACTTATTTAAGAGAGGAGTCCAGGGAACACGCATCCTGTGAATGCAAATACCACAATTATTACACCACACCATTTCAGCACATCGACAACGAGCTTCTAAACATTCCCCTTCATTAGGATGCAAATCAACTCATTTAATAATCCCACCAGAGAGGCAGTGTGGGCTCCTGTTTTTAAAAGCACAACAGTCTGAAGAATTACAGCAAAAACACCAGCACATTAAAGCCTGCCCCTCTCTCAAGGCATAATTGGGGCCATTCTCCCAGAAAGAGCTCCTCTCAGCGAAACGCAAGGACTTCATTGAAATTCAACAATAATTAATAACCAGGGAGAGTTTTGGTACAGTTCTGATGAATCTGTTCGTTTTGTTTTACCACTCCCACCCACACACACCAAAAAGTGCAGAAGTCTGACTGACAAAATAATGAGGTCTCTGTTTTACACAGGTAATGAGTGTGCGTACTTTCCACGGCATTCATTCACATCGCCACCAAATAGCAGTTTTACAATTTTTCCTGTGAACTTCATTCTTGTTACCACGTCCTCCACAAATTTTGTAATTTATTAATGGCACATTGCAAGCGCACATCTCTAGTCATTTCCCAAGGTCTCACTCAGTTTTTCGAACTGAATAAAGGTCTGGTCTTAGCAGGTGCTGCACGACAAACTGAAGTAAAATATGTACAGATGGGAACCCTCTGAGATAGAGCTGCAACCCCACAGAGCAGCACTCGAGAAAACACCCAGCAAAATGTTTACCCAAAAGTGTGCACCAAAGTACCTGAAGTGGTGCTTCCTTCGCAAAAGTTGTAACTTTATCAGTTAATTCTATTAACGTGCTCGGTAATCGTTCCAGAGCAGACAGCTGCTGAGGACATCTGTCAGCACTTTTCTCCTGAATGAGCCTGATCCTTCCATCACACAAGCATCCCCATTTGCTACAAACTTGAGAGCTCTAATTCACACAGCCCCTGTTGTGTCTCTTCCCAATTTTTTCCCATTTCTAAATCATGATCATGAATACATGTATATTTAGCTGTGTAAAATGGTCTGCCATTATTATACAATTTTATAGTAAACATTTTCAACTAAAGCAACTTCAGTCATCCTCCTCCCGTACGATCGCCTGTCCTGGACAGTGTAACGAGGGGCATAAAAGAGGGCACGCTCTCAATATGGTGCCAACCCGGCATGTGCACAGGGAGGACAGGCTAGCTCTACACAGGATGCCAGTAAATGGATTCTAATTAATTAACGCTAACCAATGAGGAACCAGTCTGCTCCTGTAACAAATTATGTTACAAAATAACACAAACTTCATGTTGCAGAGAAAGTTGCAGTAGTAGGTAACGAGGTGAAAATCCCAAATTTATATGTTTGCTGAGGTTTATCATGAGTTATTTATGAAAAATCTATGTTTAAAATGTCTGTAACCAAGGCTGAAACACTAACTTTCATAATTGCTGTACTGACAAGTACTGAAAAGCAAAAAGTAAGTGTTTAGAAAAGCTAAACAATAGCCTAGGTTCCTTCTGCTAAGTACTTGTTTTCCATTGTAGAATGTCGAAGAGAAGTGTGGGTGTTGCTACGCAAGAGAAACTTGGAGAACACTTAAAGTGAGAATGAGTGAAATTCAGAATGTGGATTGCACTGTGTATGCATCTGTTATGTGTATGCATCTGCATAATGCCACTTGAACATTTGGATATTTTTCCACTGCAACAGAAGATTTCACTTCCAGCACTGAAGTTGATGATTTTAGTTCAGTAACCACCAGGAGTTTAAGACATCCAACTTGCTGGTCACAACCTTAGTTACCAATCCACATTAACACCCACTTCTACCATGAGAATTATAGAAATTTTCCAAGGTGTTGCATCCTTCACATCAATCTGTGTATTCCACAGTTAAGTGCTGGTAGCAGCTCAGTTTGGAATTCACCTTTGCTCATATCAGAGTGCTAACAAGTTTCAGAACATGGACACAGCTTTGTCTTTGGCCTCTGTCTCCTACATAAAGTGTGACAAGTGTCACACAAAAGGAGAGAGTGCCACTGTCAGCTCCCTGCAGAAGGGTACATAGCTGCAGATGCCCAAACATTCCCACAGTCCTCTCTGGCAGCCCATTGTGGGTGACAGCAGCCTGGGGGGAGCCGATTGAAGGTAGCATCTTATGCACCTCTGGGTCTTTACCATGGCAACTCCATGGATACTAGAAGAAAAATGAAATTCAATGGGCAACTGATTTCATCTACTACTTGGCTTATATGTCTGGCACCTGAGCTTATAAAAGGACAGGTGAAGGGAAACATGTCCTTCAAGGGATCCTGCAAAACACCTGCACAACATCATGCCTCAAGGACTTTAATAAATATGAACAAAATAACCTGCCTGTTCTGCATGTCATGCTGACAATACCTTGCCACCTTAGAGTCTGAGCTGAATTTTACTTCCAACTCTTGTATTTGCTTACGGCTCACAGACAGAAGCTGTTTATTATTATTATTATTATTATTATTATTATTATTATTATTATTATTAAGCTATTAACTGGATGAAATACGAAATGGATAAAGGTGTGAACCGGTCTCCTCAAATTTGGTTCTGGGGGGGTATGCAGCTTATACCAGTCAAAATAAAATAGCACAAAAAGAATGAGTTTTATGGGTAAAAATAAAGAACAATATGTAATAAAATTGACAGGACATCTGGGTAAGTCACTAACTGTTGCTCATAGTCCACCTTCCATTTACTTCTACCCTCCGTTCTAGCCCTTTGCTGCTCCATATTAGCCATTCTGATCCGAGAGCCAGGATTTGAGAGAAAGAGCAGTATTCAGAACAGTAATCAGCTTCTGTCCAGTCATGACACCACGTGTTAGGAAGTTCCAGGTAGACCTTTTTCACTAGTAAAGAAAACTTCAAAATAACTACAATGTGTGTGTATATATATATATATATAAAGTCTATGCATCCCTGTTAAAATTGCAAATACCTTTTTTTGTGATATTGCAACCGACAAGTGCGGTGAAAAACATGGATACATTTTGTGGAAAAAGACAAATTGAGGAAAAAAAAAACCTGTTGCAGCTTTCACAAATGTTTCAAACAGGTTATGTTGTAGTGTTCAAAATTAACCAATCACATTCAAACTCAAGTTCCAAACTAATCATGATAGCCCTGTCACAAATTATGTGATCCTATCAACCTCCAATAAAGATCATGTGTTTCTGCATCCATGAAGTCATGGCCTACAAAGGGCTTACAAAGCATATTCAGAATCTGGCTGTTGAAGGCCATCATAAACAAGTGTTGAAAATAGGCTATCACTGACACCATCAAGAAAATGACACCTGTTCAAAACTCATGATCAAACTTAAAGATTAAGCAACTGACCATCAATCAAGAATGTGACCTAGATACATATAAAGTCAAGTCATCACATGAAGATAATGAACATTTAAGAATAGCCCAGTCAGAGCTCAAACCTAATTCTTATTAAAGACCTGTGGAATGACTTGAAGAGGGCTGTACACAGGAGATCCCCTTGCAATATGATGAATCTGGAGCTTTCTTGCAAGATAAGTGGCAGATCAAGATGTCCTTCATGAACTTAATTGACACCAAAAAAAGCTTGGTGCTGTGTTATTGCTGCGATCCGCAGGCAAGGAGGATCGGAGCCGAGGGTTGAGTCTAATATGCGAAGGGTACTGGTATATAAACTAAAGAAACTATACAAAGAAATCTAACAATAAACAAGATACAAGGCCAAGGAACTACACAGATTTAAAAAGTCTTACAAATCTCAACAACTGGCAAAACACTGACACAAAGGGAGAGCTTAAATAGGGACACGAAAGAGACCCAACTGGTAAGTACTAATCCATTTAGACATAGAACACGTGGGTATTCAGGGAGAAAACAGTGACACCTAGTCGACATAGGGAGCATGGCAGGCAAGGTGTAACAGTTATAAGCAAAAGGTGCTCCAAAAAAGTGTTATAAAATTATTTACATTTATTTTATACCCCTGCCCCCCCAAAAATGTTTCAGTTTTTATTTACCTTGGTTTTCATTTTTATATTTGAAAAACCTACCGTTTAGACTTTATATTCATATAAAGCATAGACTTTTTAGATCCACTGTAATCAGCATCTGCACAAAGTTCTTTTTTTCCATCTCAAAGATGGCAACAGAAGTACATCTCCTGCCAATGCATTCCTCTAAGCATAAATCAGGCCCACCTCAAATGAGAGAGACATGTACACTTCTGGTCAAAAGTTTTACAATACCCCTATTTTTCCAGTTTTTATGAAAATGTAAGCAGTTTAAGTCCAGTGAATAACCTGAAATGGTACAAAGGTAAGTGGGGAAACTGCCAGAGGTGAAAAAAAAAGTTTAGGTTAACAAAAATTGAAAAATAATGTACGTCAGATAAAAAAAAAAAAAACATTTTTCAGGGAAGAGGTTATGGGGTAATTACTCAGTTGTTCTGCAACAATGTAAGTAAATTAAGCCTTAAAAGTTATGCTAACAATTCTTACAGGTGTCCCAACTTTTGCTGATTACAGCTACCACAGCATTTTGCAGTGCCATGCAGCACCCTCTGGTGTGCGCCTAGTTGGTCAGGGATTCATCCTACAGCACGATAATGACCCAAAACATACCTCAGGGCTGTGTCAGAACTGCTGCTGAAGTAAAGCTGGAAATGAAACCTGCTCTGCAGCGCAGACTCCCCACGTTGTTCAGTTCTGTTGTACCAGCTCATACTACACTAGGAAGCACCGCATGAGCATAATGTCATATAAAAAAGAAGCTAAACATGATATTGCATCAATATTTCTCAGTTCTGTTTTTATATTTCTTACATATACTAAGGATTTGTCCTCTTCCTGCTTACAAGGAGAAGTCCTCTGGGAAGCTACCCGATATGGGAAGATTGCTAGGACAATGCTCGAAATTGCTGTGGTTTCCTCACACTTTGAACCAGGCAGGCTAACAAGCCACACAGCAAAAGGAAACGTAGAACCTAATTTTGGCCGAGACAGTGATGTTTACAGATGTCCCACAAAAAACACCAGGGCTACAATTTAAATGCAATTGATATTTACAGGAAAGTCTGTGCTATTTTTTAAAAATATATTCTTATCAATGTTTAAAGGGCATTAACCAAGCCATTTGTTCAGATGAGAGTGGCATGTGATAATTTGAGCCATTAAAGATTAAATGAGAAAGAGTTTTCCTGTGAATGGTGAGAACATGAAGGACAACACAGCCTCTGGGGACCAGGAAAGACAAGGGTCATAGACGAGGTGGCAGACCCAGCGGCGGGCGCCTCTATCCTGTCTGGCGAATATGGCGCCTGCAACACTTCTCACTATTCCCACACACGCGCGCGCACACACACACACACACACACACACACACACACACACACACTACTAAGGCATTTGGATGCACACCAGATGCATGCCGCCACTCAGAGTTGTCTTAACGCTCTGGGCCTGCGGAGAAAATCCGAGAGTGGATTACGGTAATCACACGCGAAGCTCTCGATCTCCCTGAGCCACACGTCCCTGAGGTCAGAGGTTGATTTTGGGAATTAAAGAGGCCATAGAGTTGTCTGAAGTGTAAGTCCACCTAAAGTACACGTGCCTTCAGGTGCTGATCACAGGAACATACATTATTGAGCATGTCACGCCTATACATGGCTAAGGGCTGTGCAGATTATTTATGTTGGTCATAAAATTACAGATTTAAATTTAAGAAAAATAAATGTGGTGTTATATCAAAGGGGATATTTTTTTTTTAATGTGGCATAATGTATTTCTTAAGCAATATGTTCTTAAAAAGTAAGATGGAGAGGCCTTCCAAGGTGAAATTACAAGTTGAATGATGCTTTCTAAAATTATCCTGGTCTTTTATTTCACGGTGGTGAAGAATTCATGCTCATATTTTATTCTAACGTTACAGATAACAAATGTCTCTTTCCAGCACCTGCTGATTAATTGAGTCTTGCAAAGGTGGTCAATGGATTTCAAAGACGTTCCTTTTCATAACGTGATCCTGCCGGTCCCCCTTTGCGCACATACTCCCACAATGCCTACCAGGTTGGGTCATGTGACACAGCAGTGCCGCTATGCCACAAATCTGCATTTAGACATCTACAAATAAACAGGTGCCTGAACTGGTAGGCCAGAAGACCATGCAAGAGTTGGTCAAGTTTTGAATTTGTTCTGCCAGTCACAGAATACTGACTAGACAGTATTATACCATAAAAATACAAATATGGCCCAGGGCTGCCTCCAGTACCATACTTATATGAACTTGTTAGTTTGGCTGCATTCCAAAAAGTTGCTTCATTAATTTCACTATAAATCTTTCACTTTTGCGTTATTTTAGGCTTAGGACCACTGTGGGGATTTAGGGTATACTCGAGGAGCAGGGACCGAGGGTTGGGGGAGCTTCTAAGCAGTAGAACGAACCAACCCTCTTCTGAGTCAGAAGCAGTCAGTTGCCAACATAGCACCATATCGCCTGAGGCAACATAAAAGCCTCCATGGGGCTCCAGAAGCCAAGTAAACCCTGCTATTAAGGAGGTCCAGAGCAGGGGCACACTCCTCAGGAGCCTGGGAGAGGCCGTCAACGGGCCCGTTCATTAGTGGAGCCCGCCACGCCTCCAATCACACCAGCACACCTCTGCTGAATGGAGATGTCAATCCACATTTCACGTCTCGCTTCACTCTTTGCGTTTCAGAGAAAGTGGCACGGCTGGAAATAAAGCGGCAAGGAAGGATGACAGGCCGCTTAGCTCACCCTCCTCGGCAGTGATGCAGCTTTCGGACTGATGAACGGCGTAAATAAGTGCGCGGTCGCAGCTCGCCTGTGTGTGGACAGAGAACTAGGGCTTGCTCGTTCCATGTTGCAGCTTCTGTGGACATTTTGTAAGTGGGAAGGGGGATGGGGGGGTGGGGAGGAGGGTCAGACACAGCATTGCTGTGCCCTTGTTTGTTATGGTATGTCAAGGCTCAGAGCTCACTGAGAGCTGTTCTGGTCCTTAGGGGGTAACTTAAGTTAACTTTGATGTGCCCTTCAAAGTGTTATTAACAAGAGCAGTGTTTTATGACATTGCCACTGTTTACTTACTTTAAAACATACTTTAAAAGTGACTTGCGGCAATGTACACATAATTTAAAAAGACATTTAACTCACATTTAAATCATACCAATTTGCACACATTTTTAAACCTGTAATTTAATGTATATAACGTTTTTGTACAGATGCCAATATTGCGTCTTATGAAACTCCGGAATGTAGATATATGGAAGGGGCCACATGTCCTCTAAAGAAGAGAAAAAAAAAGGGATGCAAGCTGAACTCTCTGTGTGTGTGTGTGTGTGTGTGTGTGTGTGTGTGTGTGTGTGTGCGCGTGCGTGCATGTGTGCGTGTGTGTGTGTCTGGGACAGAGGGGGTACTCATGATAACAACCTTGGTTGGGAGACAAAAGCTAGCAGTCAGCAGTCTCTGTGCTGGATGGTAATTGCATGGTCTGAGTCAATGACAAATTCATTCATACAGCTCTCACCACACCCCTTAAAATGAAGACCTGGTATTTTTACTGTCATATCACATATTTTTTTATACTGCAAGGAAAATGTGAAAATTACCCCTTCTTACTTCCACTTTAGGACATGCAATGGAATTTTATTATATTTGACTTTATTTAAAGTGTATAATGTACAACCTGGTTAACACAGATAAATGAAGGCACTCCAACAGTTCCAGGGATTACATCAGAATTGTTATTCAAATAATTGTAAAAGGAATAACAGATAAAGGCCAGTTAATTGCTTTGTGAAAGTACTGTACATCTTTCAGATGTTTTATTATTTCGACACATAAAGAAAACAATCATAACCTTTTGCTCTGTTGTATTGTTTACCAATACATGCACAGCAATGTCATAATGCACCAAACGGTACCCTAACGCCATCCGTAATTACAGAATAAAAGTCATACCAAGAGAACATCCAGTTCAGTCGAGTGTGAAATAAGAAACTATCTCTAAACCAAACACTACAGCTGAGTTGCCAAACCAGTTAGCCTAATTATTCATTGTCTACATAATGTATACACAGTAGCTCATAATTTACAGCTTAGTAATGCATCACTGTTGGTTTTCTGTTGCTTAGCCAAAAATCCTCTTTAGTTCCTGTACTTGTCAACCAGTCCTCTCTGTCTGGCTGAAAATTCTAAACATTTTGCCATATTGTAGGATTTAATAATCAAACCTCCCTTCACTGACTGTAGATAGAGAAATATTAAGTTCCATGTGTGGAGGAATTTTTGTATATTTAAAGGATAACTCCTTACATATTCCAAAACTAAAGAGCTTACATCCCTTGTTCAGAAATACCGTATTTCACCTATATAACGCACCCGGGTGCATTACAAGTTGTGTGCAGGGAGCGTCTATTTATGGCCAATATGTGCAACCTTTAAACCTTTTAAACCTTTTAAAACCTTTAAAACAAAAAGTTCAGGTTAGGCCTAAAGTTCTTCTATGTTCTTTAAGAAAATTGAAAAATTACATTCCCATGAACTACGACTTATAACAATGAATAAAATTCAGTCATTATCAGAGTTCCCGTTAGGCATATGAAAACCTTATTATTGTACTTGTGCACAATCAATTTGGGATTCAAATGTGGATTTTGTCCAAATAATGTTGCATTTTTGTGTTAATTTAATAATCTTTACTTGCAGAAAATGCATATAATTCACTGCATTTACACATTAATTCTCTGCAAATCCATACTTCTATGCATGTTTCTATGTAACCTCTTTAATCGCGTACAAGAGGGGCACTTTACTGTGTTTCATACTGTATTATGGGGTGGGGGCGCGGCTATTAGATCAGGCGTGTTAATTACAAGAAATACGGTACTTCCTACACCCATGTTTTCATCTTTCTATGAAATCATGAAAAACATTTATATGGTCATATTTTTTAACCATATTAAGTTTAGCTCATAAAAGCAAGTACAGAACTTACAAATCAATGCAGATAAATATTTTTTTTAAGATATTCATTAAAATTAGCCAAACTTAAATTTACCATATAATGTTTTATCTGGCGGCACGGTGGTGTGGTGGTTAGCACTGTCGCTGCGCACCTCCAGGCCTGGGGCTCAATTCCCACCTTGGGTTTG
>JABJVR010009008.1:0-46635 GCA_025773905.1 Chitala chitala
ACATTTGGATCAGACTAGCATATTCGGTGATTATGTCGTGATATTGACCAACTCTATCGTGTCTGAAACACTAAAAGAATTTTGTACGAAATAAAGGTTGTGCGAAAAAACAACGATCTGGTATATAGGATAAAGGAGAAATGCTTAGAATAAGCGAAGGACCGTTGACCAGTCATTCGTCACATTCAGCTTTCAATATAAATTTAAGGCATCATTTGAGAATTTGCTCCAAAAATATTTCTGTGCAATGTAATCTGATTGGACCGTGCCTGACTGGAACTGGCGTTGGTGTTAGGATCCCACGAAATCGATGCCTGCACGGAGGAGTCAACTCTAATTCTTGGGATTAATTAAAATTAAAAGTTAAAAGTTCCCTGCAGGGGATTCTGAGTTGGAGCGAGGATTACAAAAGCCACGTGTAACTCCCCTCCTCCTGCACGGTCGCTGTACTGACACGTGAACGCGGACAGATAGCGAAAAAATTCAATGGGACCTTTTTCACAACGGGAGAGGATAAACTTCAGACTGCCTGCATCCATAGAGCAAAGCAGAGAGAAGGGAGGCTTTTACTAATACCCAGCCTTTAAAACACGGATAATTTTATATGATACCCCTCCAATTAATCGAGACTGTTACGTAAAATCCGAGTTGAAAGGTTTGCAGTTTAAACCACTTTCATTAAGGACTTGACGTTTAATCTAGTAAAACAATCTATGTTCCAAAGTTCACCAACTTCCAGTCCTGAAATTCAACTGCTGGAGGCAAATTTGCAAGACTAATTCAACTGTAAAAAAAAAAAAAAAGAATCAGCTCGATATGAAATATAAATACTATATATACTGAAACTGTTGTTTTAAAATGCGTTTTAAAAGACTGAAATCGGATTTGCTAGTATTTAATAATCATAAATTATTATCATTAATTAAAATGTACCCCCAGATGCCCGAACTGATAACTTTTACAGGCCATCCGCATAACAGATGAAGGTTATCGTTATGCACATCAATTGAATTACAGAAGTATGTTTACAGACCTTTTTTCGTCTGTCCTTTGGCGTTTTTCTTCGATGTCATTTCGGTAAATTATAAAACGAATAGAACTTTTATAACAAAAAGAAAATCAGTTAATGCAGGCTACTGTTCTTAAAACGTTACACTAACCAATCCTACTAAAAATCAAATCCTTATGCTCTCTCAGCCCGAACCCCATAGCATCCCGCCCACTTTTGAGTAGCTCTAAATTAGTCCAATGAAAACCTTTTATTCACTTTATAGGCGGAGAAATACAAAATACGACCCAATCCCGGATAAGATGTGGCTGTCTGATTCAATCGTGTGGATACCCCCAGGTTAGAGCCGCCTGGCGTTTGCATACTTCGCCAGTGTTGGAACGTGGCAACATGGAAGAGATCCGTCCTCGCGAGAGCTTCTTTATTTCCACGTACAGAATGGTTACATAATTCCAGTTGCTGTAGAGGAGTATTTTCCTGTGCCTTATTCAACAGTTCTTCGAGAAGTGTAAAATACATTCCAAGACTTTTATTTGCTTTTATTTGCAATTTTATTTGAACGTTCTTCAAAAAGGCTACAAATGAAAAATAATATTGCATTATGTTAATCATTATGCTAGGTTCTTAGAGTTCCATACAATGGCAGGTTTTGCGACAGTAAACAGCAAACCATAACATGTATCACAAAACGATTAAATAAAAATTTCCAAAGAATTAACAAGGAAGATTATGTATTTATTTGTTTTTATTTATTTATTTATTTAATAAACAGCTAATCAAATGCTTCCATTTTTTTGTAATTATTATTATGAATGAAAAGATTAACCAATCGCAATGCAATGCTTCAGTTCCACTAATAACTGCTATTGCTATTCAATACAAAGACAAACTAATGCTTTATTTTACAATACGTAGCCAGCAGCCAACGACGTCAGAAATGTAACTGCACATACCTACAGTTAACGACGTAACACACCGTATTTTTGCAAGAATTGAAGGGATTCGATATCCGCGTGTCCTTATATTGTTTACCTTTATCATGCTGTGTTTTCTGTCACAGCTGTTTGTTTTTGGCTGTTATTCAGCCATTCACACAATACAACGCAACCCAGTGGTTCATTTACACTGACAAAGCGTCATATTTCCATTTATATTGTTGGGAAGATACAGTGGTTTTTATTTGGTTGCCAGCCCATCCACAGAAGTTGATGGTGAGTTGCAGTGCACAGAAGTAGTCAAGGGTGGATTGCTGATATGTATGTATGCTTTGAAAGAGCACTCTTAACACTGTTGGCCATTGGAATGAGGGAGCAGCTGACATATTGGAGGTCAGGCAAATGTTTTTTAAGATAAATGTAGGACAAAAGAGCACAGACTAGATTGAGGTTTGGCCTCAGATCTGGAACTCGTGTGATCTTCTGCTTTGTCTTATGTGCAGTGTGGGATCAGAAATAATATTTCAGATTTTCTTCAGTTCTTTCATTTAAGACCATATAAAAAAAATATTAAATACGTTTGTGCATTTTTACGTTAGGCCAGTGCTCCCTGTTTCCATTGGCTCAGGCGGACGAGTGCAGAGCAGTTTAGACCCATGCGCTGTTCTTGCTCTGCACTCAGTTTAGCTTACAAGCTTTACTCGAATACCTCCAGCTGCATTAATGGAATTCATTTCAAAATGATGGCACTATTTTCACCAGGTGAAAGTCAAATTTAGAAGCGGAATGCAGTTCCACCAACAGCAGCTGAGCTAGTTCTGTAGGGCACGACACAGTTCAAGCACACCATGCAGCTCTTTGTGAGTTAACAGGCTGGCAGTGACACTGTCTTCACGATAAGTCAGCTTTTCGATTTAGTTTGCCACAAGGCTGAATGTGAAATGATGCTTCATTGTTCATGACATAAAGTTTTGGCATTATATTCAAAGTTGGTACTCAATCTCAAATGCAGCATCCTTTTCTCGATGGACAGAAATGACACAACTAGGCTGAGCGCAGCAAAACTGGCCTCAGTAGTTAGGGGCAGGATGTGACAGGTAGGACACTTTAATGCTTGTTATGTAAACTTTAATGTTGATTAGTGTTGTGGTCTAGACTCCCAGCAACTGAAGAACTTTATCTTCATGATTTTTACAAAGCCATTGGGACAGGAACCTAAAACTAATAAAAAGACCTTAAATGCAATTAACAGCCCTGTTCTTTCAAAGTAGGGTTGACCCGTTCACACAGCATAGCCACACATTCCAATAATACCATTAATTAATGAGGCATGTGCTCTATTTTAACCCTCTATAAACAAAATCCTCTACAGCTTGCTAGTATAATTTGTGTTTTGATACATTTGGTCTCTTGTCTTTGTAATGTTTATGGTGTTTAATAAAATCTATAAAAGAATTTTCCACTCATAAATTGTGATAGAGCACTTACCAATGGCATGCTTAAAAAAGTGTTTTGAGTCAGATATAGGTACAGAAGAGTCTATACTTTGGTGTTTCACTGTTCACAGTGGAATAGATTAGTTCTTAAAGTTTACTATTCTGTACTTTTTTGTGTGTAAAATCATAGTTGTTCTTTTTTATGGTTGTGAAACTTATCTCTTGTCTTATATCCCCTTAAGGTTACCCTGGATCTGGCAACCCGGAAGTCAGTTATAGCAAATCGAGTTTCTCTATCACTTTATATAGAAATGCAAATTAAACCGAGGGAAGTTAAACTTTGTTTGTATAGAGTAAGTTATCTTTGGAATTTCATATGGAAATAATCCATTTTGTAATTATAATTACAAATTTCTTCATGTTGAAGCCACCTCTGGTTTCCAGGTGGCTTCCAAATTGTTTCAGGGTTGATTTAAAACTTTTGTTATTTGTCTTTAAGGCCATTAAATGACCTTCCTTGATTTAATTTTCTGAACTTCTAATATTCTGAATAGGTCCCTTAAATCTTCTGAGCAGAAATTGTTGCTTATCACCAGGACAAGATGTATGTATGTGACACCTAAACTATGAAATTCTTTATCTTCTAAAATTGACATAATTTCAGACTTTGCTCTGTTGAAAGTGAAACTTAAAACTCATTTATATACGCTGGCATTCACTACTCTGTAAAGGATTATCACACTTCAAGAATCGTGATGTGCATTTCTTATTTTACCTGTCATTTTACGTAAAGTGCCTCGGTCAGCTTTGGTTAAGTGCTATATAAATAAACTTTAATTTGATATCTGTAACTCTTTAAAGTTTAGGTTTTTCAGCCTTTGCAGGGCTGTCTGGGTAAGCGGGTGTACTGGTCCTTCAGTCCCTTTCAGAACACTTATTCACGCTTTTACTCGTGAACTTCCTGTTCATGCATGAGTAACCAAAGAGGTGGCAGATACAAGACTACTAAACAAATTTTAATTAGTTGAATGTTTATTTTCATTTCTTGCAATACAGTTAAGGTCACATGCTACTTTTCAAACATATACATACCGATACAAAGCAGCTTGGTGGCTCAATGGGTAAAACATCAGGCTGGGATGCAAAAGTGTTCTGGTCCGAATCCAGCACAGACGGGTGTGTGTGTGAGCGTGACATTGAGGCACTGCATGTGACTAGCAGCCCTCTGCTCCCCTCAGGGGATGGGCTGAATGCAGAGAAGCACCTTCGCTCTGGTATTAATGAAGTTCAATAAAATTAAAAATACACATCCCTGACTGTTTTTATATAGTAAAATCATGGTCCCAGAAGGCCACAGTGGTTGCAGGTTTTTGTTTCAGCCAAATTTCTGCTGTTAATTGAACCTTAATGTCAATTAACCATTATTGACTTTTTTTGAAGTTGCTATATATAATTGTGTCAATCCAGAAATTCTGAACAAGCTTTATTCATTTTTAAAAATAATTAGAAAAGCACGACGACGACTTGCCGATGCTGCTTCTTAGCATTTTTTAACAATTATGATATACTTTGACCTTTTAATAAATTTTTTGTTAGTGATCACTTAAGTCCTTAAGTCACTGCTCCTGATTAAATATTCTTTGTCATTGGCACCAGTTTCTCCTGTTTATTTATTTTTACAGTTCGAATGCAAGTAATTATTCAAGATTTGAATAAAATACCATGCTAAATTATTCAGACAATTTCTTCTCTGATTCTGCAGTTAGAGTGACACTGTAATGTGTGATTTATATATCTGTTATAGATCGGAAAGCACAAGAGACTCACATTTAACTTTCTTCTTTGCAGCTATTGTCTTCACTCAAATGATTAAGGCAACTAAGTGCAGACATTTACACCTGATCAGGAAGCATACAGAAAGCAATGATGTACATGATGTTTAACTGAGATAGTTGTCAAATTAAAATGAAAGAACTGGTTGAAAGAAAAACCCGCACCCACTGCGGCCCTCCAGGACCGTGACTAGACACCCCTGGTGTACGGTAAATCTGTTTTTTTAGAGGCGGGGATACGCATGTAACCCTTCTTTTGTGATGGATAGCGTACTCCGATCTATTTTGCCTGTGGATAATGCGGGTAATATGCATGTATGCTATTATGTAAACTTCAGCATAACAGTACGGGTAACATTAATAGTCACCACTAGAGGGAAACACAAGTCTAAAGGTAGACGGAAAATCCCCTGCGCGTTAATTAATCTTATCTTGGTGTTTTGTTTGTAATCTTTATTTTCTAGACATCTAGTGGATATTTTTTCCCCCTTTACCGCGTTACCCCTGTTTCCAGTGGAGAAAAAAAACATCACAAAGTACACAAGTCGCTTTTATTTTCCCGAAACGCATAAGAGCAGGAGTGCCAAAACACGGTCCTAAAGGGCCACAGTGATTCAGTTTTTTGATTATACCAGTTTCCGCTGGTAACTGAACATTAATGTCAGTGAAATATTAACCTTTTTGTGCAACTACTGTGACAATCTAGAAAATCCGAACAATGTTTATTATTTTTTAATATAAATTTTAGAAACACGAGGAAGACTTAATGATGTTCCTTTTTTAACAATTATGGTATATTTGTGATCTTTTAATTAATTTCTTCTGGATGATCACTTAAGTCACTGATCCTTATTAAGCTCTGTTTGTCATTGGCACCTGTTATTATTAATTACACCGTGCTAAATTATCCAGACATTTTCTGTTCCGATTCTGCAGTTAAAGCGACGCTGTAATGTATGATTTATATTTTTGCTACAGACCTGACACAACAGTCTCGCTGCTGACGTTCTTCTTTGTAACTCTCACTTTCTCACAATTGATAACTATGACTAAGTGCAGACAAATGCAAATGATCGGAAAGATTGAAGAGAATCGAGGATGTAATTTATATTTAATTAAGACAGTGGCCAGTTTGTACTGAAGGGATTGGTTGGAAGAAAAACGTGCACCAGCTGCAGCTCGCCAGGACCGTGCTTTGACAGCCTTGCCATAAAGCCTTTGTGGAGAAACTTCGCACAGGTGTTTGGGTCGGCGCCACGCCCACAGCTGTCGCTGTCCTTTAGATCTCCGTTCACGGCCATTTACTTTAAGACAGCCTTGTGTTTCCAACGTGAGGATGGAGAGAAACTACGCACGTGTACATTGATTTCAGACTTAAAAGCAGAGGGGACCGTTGCACTGGCGTTATATCTTAAGATGACTTTTTTTAGACGTTCCCAACTTTTGGGTTTGATCCGCCTCATCTCTTTGGAGCGTGCACGAGAGTTCTTGGCTGTCCTAGATCGCAAGTCTAGGTGGCTGCGTCCCGTCTTTCGTGCTGCCAAGCGTCCTTTGACTACTTCGCGTTCGGTGCATTCAAGAGTGGACCATGGACTGCTGCAGCGGACGATGCGTTATGGCTTTCCTCTGCACTTTACAGCTGGTGAGTACGCGCGGTGGTAGGCTCGTGCATGGGAGAACCGCGTCCGAGATGTTGCATTTGTCTGGCACGGCGCTCTCGCCTGACGGGTGCTGACTGTGTGAAGGCTGTGTTGACTATTGTTCAAGCGGAAGCAAACGGGCGTGTGTATGCAATAACGTATGAGTTCTTCATTCAGGATAATAACACATTTATAATCCTTAGCAAATAAGACACGTGAAAAATATACATGGCGTGTTTACATCAGTGCTGTTTATACGTATACAGCACAATCTTAACCCCCTGCAAAACCTTACTGTGTGTTGATACCTTTTACCTTTTGTGCGTGGTTTTAAAAAATAAATACATATTATACATCATAAAGGTTATGGCGTGATATGAATAATTAAGATTTGCATTATTCCCATGCTGTGATTAGTGTATAATGTGTGGGTGTTTTTAACGAAATGACGAAAGTGTATTTTGCCAGTCTTTACAGCAAGGTGTGTGAAAACTTATTCCCCCACCCCCCCCAGCTGTTGTGTATACGTAACATCATTCATGTCACTCGATCCAAGGATCTGTGTGTACGCGAGTTTAGCGGTCATCTGCAGCTGTATGATACAGGTAGTACACCTGCTTAGTAAGTGCTCCTGCAGCCGGTAGCTTAGAGGTCAAAGAACCCCCGACACTATGTGTGTCGAAAGCGGGCATTAAATAAATAGATCCTCAGTTTTATATTTGGGTTTTTTTTTTTTTTGTAGTATGTGGTGAATGGCGTATGTATTGAAAAGTAGTTTACAACTAGTATGCCGATTTCACAAGTTTAATTTACGTTTAATATAAAAAATAATTCTTTCTGTTCCACCTAAATACACACAGTCATGAGACCTTACTGTTGTTATCTAGGTGGCGTATTGGAGCCCACTGAGATCATAACGTTCCACGTGTTTTCCTTCGCTTCCACTGAGTGGGACGACGTGAAATGGGCTTTATTAATTGCTTAGTGCAACTGTTTGTCTAGGGTTCAACAGCAATGCTCCTTGTCCGCTGAGACCTTTAAACGAAGTGTCTGCACTAAATTTCAGAAATTGATCCACGAGTTTAATCTTAAAAGCAACGATTACACTCGTTCTTTTATGGTCTCGACTGTCTTCCTGACAGGAGGTAGAAAAGGTGCGTTGATTAATCAATCCAAGATTACATGGACCTCCAGTTACAGTGGGTATAGGAAACCCCCCCCCCCCTTAAAAAGATCACATTTTGAAAATCTGCTGTCCTCTGCCAGAAAGTTATCAATGGGGGGGAAAACAGGTCTACCTTCCAACATGACAATGACCCGAAGCACACAGCAAAATGACCACACAGTGGTTGAAGGAGAAAAAAGGGTGACTGTCGTTGCATGGCCTAATCAGAGCCCAGATTTAAACCCCACTGAAAATCTGTGGAATGTCATGAAGACTGTAGTCCACAAACAGTCACCATCAAACTTAGCTGAACTTGAGCAGTTCGGCAAAGAAGAGAGGGCAAATACTGCGAAGTGTAGAAGTTAGTAGAGACGTGTCCCAATAGCCTAAAGGCTGAGATTAAAGTAAGAAGTGTTTTAACCAAAAACTGACACAAGGGCGTGATCCTTTTTCCAACTCTGCGATTCTGTTTTTGAATTTTTTAAAATATTTTCCTGACATGTTGCTGTTACATCTTTCACTTGGATGTTATAAATTGCACAGAGTAAATACAGCTGGATAAACAACAACTGCATGTCTTCATTTCAGGCTGCACAGCAACAAAATGAAATCATTTTTTTATGGGGGGGTGATTCTTTTCTATAGCCACTGTATGTATCACTGTTTCCCAAACATCTGTATGTTAATGGAACAGCTGTAACGTGTGAAGTATATGATGTAGTGGTTGGGAAACATTGCACAGAAAAGGTGGCTTGAGTGGCCATGAGGTAGGATGTTGGCATCTGTCAGGGAGCAAAAAAGTTTCATGCAGCATTCAGATGACATGAAAACAGGTGTGGATTGAAAGCAAGCCCAGTTCTAAACCAGCATTAAAAAGCATTGACTGTTCTTTTATTGTCAAAAACGTAAGAAAAATGTTTAAGGACCGTTTGGCCCTTCAGCCGAATTTGTACCATTCTGTTCCCTGATGTAGTCTCGGTTATGTTCCCAAATACCAAATATATCAGACGCCTCTGTCATAGCCATACTGATGTCTGTTAAATATTAATTCAAACACAACTTTGAAGATGGTTTTAATCTCTTTAGTCTCAATAAAATGTGGCCTGAGGCCAATGGAATCCAAGAAACCGAGCCATGGAAGCTTTGCTTTACACGATGGGCCGAGATATGTGCTGCTTGTTGAAGATGCGTACAGAGGTGAGGAAGGAAGTTGTGTAGTAAGCAGATGTCTCTGGTCTCGTCAGATGTCAGCCGAAGCATAGCACAGGATGGAGTGGCAATTTGAAATGAATAACTGCCCACATTGTGCACGGCAAATTCAGAAGTTACTTTTCAGCATGTTACATACACACATAAGGGAGATCTGTCCACAGAGCCAACAGTCTGAAGTCCTCAGCAATCTGGATGTATCTGAAGCTGTCTGCTATTTTCATTGCAAACAATATGTAGTCTGTATTACAATTAATAATTTAATTATTTTCCAAGACAAATTCTTTGCCATAATTTTTACTAACCAGCTTTTTAATGTTTTATAGTTTTAAATATTTTTCTAAACTGGATAAGTCATTGGGAAACCAAACCTCTTTGTCCTCAGTCACATTGTAGTGTTTTCCCAGAGCTAATCTGGAAATAAGATTCTATTTTTTAAGTGTCTCAGAAACTTGGGGAGGAGATCTCAACAGAATCACAGGACCTGTGTTCCATAATCATCCCTCCCAAGTTTTGGAATATTTCATGCCACTCATGGTACACAGCATCTCATGACACATAGACTGTTGCAGAGAGGATTTGGCTGAAAAGATCTGTAATGCCTATTGCATTCCTCCCTGTACATTTATTAGGGCATCTGGTTTTCTCCAGAGACAGGTGGCCTTTACTTTTGTAGGAAAAGGGGTCATTGGAATAGAACCCCAGCACCAAACTGCACAAGACTCAGAACTAGCAGAAAAACTTGAATTCAGATCTTCACGAGTGGAGCCATAAGTAGTGACGGAACTTGGCCAGTTGCCCTTGTCTGTAGCAGGGGAAGAAAACCAAAATCCCAACACCAGCATTCAAATATTCCACTACAGGAAATTATGCCAATGCAAAATGGTATCTGATGTATGCTTCTATAACTAGATAAGGAGACATAGA
The DNA here is from genome assembly GCA_025773905.1 of Chitala chitala. NCBI lineage: Eukaryota > Metazoa > Chordata > Actinopteri > Osteoglossiformes > Notopteridae > Chitala > Chitala chitala. Next base: position 10,154 of record JABJVR010009008.1, read on the forward strand.
AATACAGTGGCTACATTAATGTTCTGAGCAAAAATGTACAGTATACAGTAAATGTATCAACACAGAAAGAGAAGAAAAAATTGTTGTCAGTTGTGCTGTTCTGTGGAAGCCCTCTGCCTTCCACAGTCTGTGGCGGACAGGTGCAACTACCTGGAAGTGAGTTCATTTATACGCCGAGTTATAGAGGCACGTAGAAGTTTAGTGTCGTACACTACATGCGCATCACTGCCACTCCAGTGCCAGCCTGATTTATATGACGGCACACATCTTTCCCTAGCGGGGTCCTTTGAGGACGACGGTTCTTCAGAACTAAAGGATAATCGGCTGTTTGCACTTCGATCAGCCTTGGACCAATTAGTGAGTGAGGCATGCAGACGCTCACCCCGGGACCCTCTCGGCACTTAATGTCTGCCAAATGAAACTCTGATTGCCTGGCATCTAACAAGGCTCTTAACAAGGCTCTTAACGAGCCTGGGAGAGGCTGGATGTCTTTACTGAAGACTTGCCGGTCCATTCTGGAGAACGAGAGGATGGCATTTTAAAAGAATGCAAACAGGAGGAGGCTTTAGAGCATCTTGTTCAGATGTCTTCTCAGACATGTCAGGCTTAATGCCACACGCAGCTCACAATGGTAAAGAGGTGGCTGCTGTGTGAAAGAACAGTACAGACTCCCCAACTTTTGAACGAGTTGCATTCCGAGATGCTGTGTGTAAGGTGAGCACTCCGGCATACGTGTTTACGGTCCGCAAGCTGAGCGAACAAGGGGGATAAGATGGCGGATGCTGCGGTGCTGCCCGGCGTATGTAGCGGCCAGATGCCATACCTGACTGGAGAGCCGCGCACGTAAAAAATTTTTAGCTGTGTCTCCCCAGTTCCTTTCTCCGAACAAAAACTGAACTTGCAGCGGCCTTTGTTCGTATCTATGAACGTTCGCAAGTCGGATGTTTGTAAGTAGAGTGGCATCTGTATAGGTTCTTGTTTAGGTTTGTCTTTAACTTTTACTTTTTTACAAGGACATGGCTTCAGTTATGGAAACTAGGGACATGTCCCTACTAATATGGAAGGATTACTGAATTGTCCCCAGCAATATTTTTAACAATCTCCAAACTTTTTCACCTTAAGAGGGTTGGGGGCTGATGTAGGTCCTTGCCAGTGCTGAAACCAAACCTCACCCTTACGTTTTTTAAAATTTGAACTCTACTTTGTTATCGACTTTAACAAATGTCGGTTAGTCACACAATTGTCGATGTTGGAGGTGTTGCTGGTGGGAGAGTGGTGCGGTGGGCGTCCTTTTGTGGGTGTCAGCACATGTCGGCTCATCGCAAGCTTCCCCGCATCTCGATTGACTCGAGCAAAGCAGCGATGTTGCAAAAGGATGAAATCGCTCAAAAGGGGAGTCTCATGAATAATGGAGCTGTCAGCAAGCCAGCAGATCTTGCCACAGCGCTGTTCGCCCTGATAATGGGCTGAATCATCTGTGTACTTAGTCCATAGACCTCCGTGGCCACAGACATCTTTCATTAATGATGTGATTCTGTCAAATCTGATCACAAAGTTTGAAACTGTACTTCTGACTTTAATATACATGTCGACACTGACAGATGCATTCAGGAAGACTTTCGTATCCCTGCTTTATTCAGTCGGTTGTACTCGGCACGTATCTGAGCCAGCCCACATGCACGGGGACACTTTAGATTTAATTATAACCCATGGTATTGATATCTCTTAACAGTGTCCATTAGGTAATGCCTGCTTTGATCATTTCTTGATCACTTTTGAGTGATCTTTCTCCTTGGCAAGTGAAAGAAAAGGTTATGATCTGTTATTTGAATAGAAACAAAATGAAAAAAATTACAGGTACTATACAGAGGTTTTCACTGACAGTGTATGCATTAATGAAACATAACTTTGATGCAGTACTTAGTCAGACACTAAATAAAGTAGCTCCGCTAAAAACGAAATCAGTTAGAACCACCAGGTGCTCGCCATGGTTTAATGAATATATATGGCATCTAAAACAGGAATGCTTTAGAGCGCAAGTGGACGTCCACACTTCTTGAGGTGTTTCAGTAAGTGCGGTCCAACAGCCTAAGACAATACATACAGGAAAATACTATACAGCGCACATTCAGAATATTATTCTAAGCATATTGGTAACAACAATCATAACCCCCATTTCCTGTTTAAAACATTAGCTAATTTAACCTCCTAAAGATGTACCTAGAATGCCTCCCAGTATTAGTAATAATAATTTATTACCTTCTTTAGTAATAAAATCAGCAACATTAGACTTCACTAGATTCACTAGAAATTATAGTAGGACATTTAGTGACCCTTAAGAACACTTCCCTGGCTTTATGTGTTGTACCTGATTCTGCTTAAAAAACCTACGGTAATCTGGATCTGGAAGTAATGAGTAATTATAGACCTATTTCAACTGTCCCTTTTCTCTCCAAGATTCTAAAAAAATAGTTGCAATGCAGCTGCAAGTTCACTTGTAAGCTAACAGTTTATTGGCTAAGTTTCAGTCTGACTTCTGACAAGGACACAGCACAGAAACAGCTTTGACTAGAGTTGTAAATGATATGATGATTTCATCTAAAGCAGGGAACATGACAGCTCTCGTTCTATTAGATGTAAGGGCTGCTTTTGATACCGTTGATCATTCTACTCTATTCAAACTGTTGTGGGCCTTAGCAGAACTTAGGTGGTTTACTTATGTCACAAACCATTACTATTCTTATGTCAAATGATAGGGCACCCTCTCTAGATATGGAGTACCATAGGGATCTGTGCTGGGCCCAGTACTCTTCTGCCTTTACATGCTACCTTTAGGTAATATTATATGTAACTACAAATAATTATACCTACACTGATACTCAGTTATACCTAATGATAATGCATCAGCTAACGCCTTAGTTAAATGTCTCAAAGACATTGATGGAGGAGCACAAACTGCTTATCACTTAACACAGACAAAACTGAGATCTTGTTGTTTGGGGCTTATGATCCTACTAGGAGTGCTTTCAGTTCAGCCCTCAATGCTGCAGACCTCTGTTTCTCTATTAGCAACTTGGTGGATAATTTAGGTGTCATTTTAGACTCAAACCTCTCCTGTGGTTCTCATCAGTGCAGTTTCACAGGCGTGCTTCCTGCAGCTGAGAAATATTGCTAAGATGCAGCATTTTTTTACTACAGCAGATGCTTGCACGGTTTTCTCAGTTTCTGTTTACAATCAATTAGATTTCTGCATCGTTTTACTCTCTCGAGGTACAAACTGAACACTAAACATGTTACAGCTGCGTTTTAGATGCGCTGTAAGTCCAATACTATCCTCGCTCCACTGGATTGCTGTTAAGCATAGGACCAGTGTGAAAGTTCTGCTGATAACATACTAGGCACTCAGAGCACCAATATATCAAACAAAGTCGATTAATGCATATACTCAAAACGTTCCCTGTGATCCCAGAATGCAAGCCTTATTTCCATTCCACACATACATAAAAGTATTGGCACTAGAGCTTTTAGTCACAGAGCCTCTAGTCTGTGGAATAGTCTGCCTGGATATGTACGGGATGCCGAATCAGTCTCAATCTTTAAATCCCAAATGAAGACCTACTTTTATTTAGCCTTTCTACAACAGTCTCCATAGCTCACTCTAATTAATGTTGCTGGTGCTGCTGTACCTCCCAATATAGCTGTGATATTTTGCTATGGGACTACCAGTGTTAGTAAATAATACAAACCCCTCTATGCAATCCCTTTGTCCATATGTGTGCCCAGTGCCCAGCTGGGCACCATCCAAGCAGAGTGCCTTGTTGGAGTTGATGACCTCTAGTGGACCCCCTGGGATGAGGCCTTCCCTCAAGGGACGCCACTAGTGTGCTGGGAGTTAGTACGACACATGGAAGAAAAAAGGACTATATAGTGCTGTTTTTATTCATAGTCTCCATTTTAAACTGTTTATTCTGTAATGTTAGCATTCCCAGGAGGGGCTGGGCAGCCAGTCAACCTTGGGCCCCCAGAGGTTTTTTTACTCTACCCTGGAGTTTTTGGTTCTTCTCCTTCTGCTTTTGTCTGGCTTTATCTTTAACTTTTCACTTGCTGTTATTTCTGTAATATCTGCGAATTCTTCTGTAAAGTGGTTTGAGGTGCCTCACTGTGAAAGGCACTATATAAAAAATAATTATTTCCATAGGTTTATTTAGTACATTTTTATACTCCAGGTTTGGCCATAGTCTTTATCTCAGTAAAACCTGAGTCTGCTTCCACAAGTCATGCAGATCACTGTTTCATGTGGAACTTCTCAAGCTCTGATATGAATGTAAAGTTCTGTTCAGGTTATTGAATATGCATGATTATTTATGCCGTTTTAATGTCAGAGGAGATCTGCCCAGATTTAAATTATGTATAAAAGTTTAGATTAAAGCCTGGTGCAATACTTTAGAGCAGGACTTCTTAACATTTTTCATCCAAAGACCCAAATGTAAATAAGGTTACCACTGATGTACCCAGTACTGTGTACATTTCTACTCTCAAACAAGTCCGCAACTCGATTGCAGTCTTGACCCATAGTTTAAGCACTGTTCTACACAGTAAAACCAGGTTTGTGGAGAAGGCTCACAAGCTGGTGGTGTCGGGCTATCTATTTAGATACTGTATCCCTGGATTCCCCTGCAATTCTAGAATGGAACCTTTTTTTTTTTTTTTTGGGTTAGACTGTTCAAACCTGCAGCCGTGCATCTGAAAAGCCCGTTCTTTACCCGTTGCCCAATAGGAGTTCTTAATTTGTCCTCCTAGTTCAATATGGACTGGCAGAACGTTCTGAGATGTCTGTCTGAATAAGGAGTGAAGCTGTGTCAGCGTTGGGGGTGGCTGGGTAGCGGGTGCTTCCACTGGCCTTGATTATTGAAATAATCAGCCTGGGACACGTGGGCGACTGGGGAATGCACATGTTTTTCGTTAATGCTGATCCCACTGATTCCTCAGTATTCCTGATATTATCCATTAGTACTGTTTAATAGCACCAGTACCTGGCACTGATGGAACACACTCGGACGGTGAGACAGTTGATTGGTGCATTGCACATCCACAGATGTTCTATTATGGTGCACAGGTGTGCGCGTGCGTGCGTGTGTGTGTGTATGAGTGTGAACTATTCATCCACACAGCATGCAGTTGTCCATCTAGCTTTATAGGTAAATATAATGGTCGTTTATGAAGGAGCCAGCGAAACAAGGTGCTTAATTTCTCAGTTCATACTCTCTCTAGATTTTATGCAGCACAAGTCAGAAATTTAAGTTCTGACTGATGCATTTCCACATGCAAGGCCAACAGAGAGGTTCTGAGTTCTTTAAATGTTTGTTCAGGAAATGGCACATATAGTTTCCCAGTTGTGTAACTCAATTCTCACATAGCAGTTAAATAAAAATATAGTCAGTCAATGCCAACAGATTTAAATGCATCCATCCAGCCCATCATCCATCCACCCATTACCCAACTGCACGGTTGGGGGTGGCCTGGGAGCCTGTCCCAAGGTAGAGTACAGATTCCGGTGACTATCACTGAAAACAGTTTGAAAAGACCTTTTCAGTGGTACCACAATTGCACATTTTAATTATTAAGGAAGATGTTGCCTTTTAAGTATTCATAATTTAGACCATTTTTGGTCACTCCAGTGTACATGAAACCACTAGGAGAGCTAATTAATTTTGTGACCTAATTCACAGATTTTTCTGACATTTTTCATTAGCCTGCATCCATTTTTCATTAGCCTGCATCCATTTTTCATTAGCCTGTATCCTACCCTCCCGGTCTTATCTGATTTAAAAAAAAAAAAAAACAATTATCAATGGAAGACTTATGGAAAGAATAAGAGTTTTTTTAGACAGATTCATAGATCATTGTGTTATGTAATCATGATGATATGAAGGCCAGAGAGGACAAGAGGCTGTCTTATCTTCAGATAATTTCTTGCATGTACCTTCATTTCTTTCAGATTTTTTTTTCTAATCTTTGGAAAGCTAACAGAAAAAGGAAGAAGAATTGGTTACATACGTGAGCGGCACCACGAAACGTGGCCGGCCCACAGCCACCCAGCAGGCTGCTTTGTATGGAAACCAGTCAACCTCATTTTTTTTGAGCATAGAAACTAACTAAAGTCCATCCCGTGCAGTGGTAGTTGGCAGAGATTCTCAAATACCTGCTCATTGAAACTGTTTTCCGAGTGTCAGTGAGCAAGCTCCAGTTGATGAAGTAACAACACGTCTGAGCCAGTCCTTCTGTCAGGTGTGTGGGGAAAGGTTGCTAAGTTACCGTAACAAATTTACCATCAATGCTCTCTGCCCTCAGCTGCTCGAGCCATCCCTTGCTTTGATTTAGATGGGCCTGGGAAAAAATGCCCTCAGTCCTTTTACGTTATTCCACTTTTCCCAATATATAGTTGGAATAAAAAAAAAAAACACACTACAGTTACTGTCTCCTGCTATGGTGGCTTCTACCTGAGGAACAGGAAATAATCCCCCCTTACCAGACTTTGTTGGAATCAGACGCACAATCAACCACATGTAAATTAAACGTTAAAATTTCATGTTAAACGACAAAGAAAGAAGTCTTACCCTTCAAGTGCAAAGAAACCAGTTAATATCAATGTTAATTTGAGGGGGGAAAAAAAAAACCACAAAGATTTGGAGCTCATTCCGCTTAAACCTCTTGTCTGGTGTACCGTGCTGGCAGTGCTGAAATGAGCCTTTCTAGTTTATTCTTTGAAATTAATTTACTCCTTGGCTGAATAAAGCAGGTTGTTGTGCTTCAGGCCACGCTACGCTGACAGATGTGAACAGATGGGCTGTGTTTTGTCAGACTTGTTTGGCAAGAGAGGAAGCAGAAGCGTTTGAGGGAAGGGTGGGGCGCTGTGGCCCCTTCGACACCCCACACGCTCCATGGCATCTTAAAAACACTGCTCGCTTTCCCTGCTCAAAGGGGGCAACTCGATCTGGCAATAGCTACACGGTCAACCAGTCCCCTCACTCCTGGGCGGGGGACAGCATGGAGTGATGCGTCTTGCGTGAGATGCAGTACTGCCCTGCTGTCTGTGGGCCATGGGGGGCCACTAGAGAGCGTGCCCTGCTGGCTCCCGCCCCAGTAATGATCCTTCTGCAGGTTCATGTACTTTGTTACGACTTCCTCGAGTACTCTGCCACCGAGACTCATGTCCCTCTCTCTCTCTCTCTCTCTCTCTTTGGTCACGTTCACGTATCGTGCTGTTGGTGGTCTGGACACCAACCGAAGTAGCTCAGGTGAAAGGCATGGAACACCCTAGACAGGGAGCCAACCCATTACCGGGAACGCACACGCACTAAGGGTGTGTTTATTTTGGTCAGTCCACGTAGCCCGCATGTATTTAGGATTGTGCAGGAAACATGGAAAACCCAGAGGAAACCCACACACGCACGGGGAGAGCATGGAAGCTCCACTGAGCCATTGTGTTGCCATTATGTGATTGTAAAGGTAAAATATTACTTTAACTTGAGGGAATGACTATCAAATTATTTGTTATAGTTTTACATACGCTGGTAGTCCCATAACCAAATATAGTTATATTGACCTGTACAGCAACGCCAGCAGCAGTAATTACAGTGGGCTACGGAGACTGTTGTGGAAAAGCTAAATCAAAAAAGTAGGTCTTTAGTCGGGATTTAAAGACTGAGACCAATTCAGCATCCCGTATGTAACCAGGCAGACTATCCCATAAACTAGGGGCTCTGTGACTAAAAGCTCTAGCACCAATACTTTTATGTACACGTGGAACAATAAGAAGGCCAGCATTCTCCGATAGTAGGGAACAATATGGAGTACATGTGTTTAATCAACTCCATTAGATATTGCCTTTGAGTGCCTTTTGTGTTAACAGGAGAAATTTTACATTGGTCCTATGTTTAATAGGAAACCTCAAATATGCTGCTGTGGAGATGTGTGAGTGTCAGGCTGAAGTACATTTGTCAAATGCAGAGGACAGAATCAAATAATGTGTGTGGGAAGAATGAGAAAACTTAGGGGATGTCATAGTGTGCTGCCAAGGAGACGTAATTAAACGCTTAGCTGAGCCAAGAAGGAGAACGTTCAGCTGCTTGTCTGAAGTGATGTTGTGTGTTAAGGACGTCCCGATGAGCTGAAGCAAGCTTGGGAAGCGGCAGCTTCTTCTGACAGCGAGGCTGCTGTTACAGGGCTGTCACCAACCTCAATGAGATCCTCCAGCAATTCAACGGGTTCTTCAAAAGGAACATCACACTGCACAAGAACGTAACTGTAACAATGCTCTATTTGTGTTGAATAAATACGTTGAGCAGGGGTGGATTTTATTTTTTTTTTTTTTAGAATTGTAAGATAATTTATTGTAGCCTACTTATTGTGTTTATACAAAGCCAGTTTCTTTTAAGGAGGTGATCTGATTTTAAAGTACCATAATGATAAAATGCACTGACAGAAACCGACAACTATGGGATGTTGAGCACAGTATTCCAGCAATGTTTTTTTTTTTTTTGTCTCCATGACAACTGTTTCAGCTGCAGGTCGTAGTGAGAATTTTTTTTTATGCGCTCCAAGCTTCTGAGGGTGAAGCGAGGGGTAAATGGCAGGTTGATGGGTAGCGTCGATTACCCTTGGGTTTCCTGTTGAAGCTCAGACTTACTCCCACAATCCGCATATTTGCGTTGCTTAGGTAGATGGGACAATATAAATGGCCGAGAGTGTGTATCCTACAGCTATACCCCACTACACGTATACCCCACTACAGCTATACCCCACTACAGCTATACCTTACACTGGGTTCATATCCTGCCTTGTGCTCCAAGCTCCCAAGGTTAAACACCAATCCGCGTGTGACCCCGCACAGGGCAATGGACGGGAAGATGACTGTTGTTTTTGTGGGACAGAAACAGCCCTCAGTGCTCAGTGTTTAATGAGGCAGTAAACAGAGACTAGCAGGCATCTGTACTCGTGTAACTGAAGGAGATGTTTGTGTCTGCTCTTGTGTGGCAATGAGAAGCAGTTTGATTCAGTTGATTCTTTTGTTCATTTATTCATGTTGGAGCTGAGGAGTTGGGATGTTCTCTCTGGTGGTTTTATTTTTTATTTTTTCCCTTCAATGTTCTTTTTTCTCAGCTTGTGCCAGTGAAACTGCCAGCTGGTCTGAGAAGGGGGAGGGTGCCTCCTGCCCCATTACGTGTGCGGCACCTGCAGAATCGCTTTTGTATCGTACTTGTTCCAGACCACTGCTGCCAGACGTGTCTGGGCACCTGGGCTGGGCAGGCTGCTCAGGCGTGACTGTGTGGCTGTAGTCAGACTTGTACCACTGGCCAGCTTCCGCAAAAGAGTGCAAAAGAGTGCAGCTCTGGTTCTGGGTGTTGAGTCCCGTGTAACGATTGCTGTTTATGGAACCATCTTGGAACAGTTTTGTGAAAATGTTGGGAAAATCTCATTGTCTCTTGCAGTTTTTTAAAATCTACTTTTTATTCAAGGCCTGCAGTGACGGTGTAGTGTCAGTGAGATGGGAGATTGGTGGTCAATGTTGAAAAATTCTGAAGGCTGATGCTCTGAGAGGGATGAGAACCTACCTGTGAACTGGAGGCTAATGGGTACTTGTCCCCAGGCTCCGGCCTCCAGCCGCTGCGTCCCCAGGCTCCGGCCTCCATGTTTTCATCAGGACTTAGCATTTGCAGCACAGTGTTTTTACAGCAATTCAGTCTGCAAAGTATGAGAATTAATGAAATTTAAAGCTTTTGATGGTGGCTGCAGTTCATACATAAACTGTGTGACTTTGTCTGACTCAAAATTGTGTTTTCCTTGTAATAGCTTAGCTGACAGCTGTTTGTTGCTGGAATTGACTACAACATATGGTGTCTGTGCTGTTAATTGCAGAATTAAAAGGGCTTCGTTGTTTCCAAGCAATGCCATTTAGAAATTTCTTGCTTATATAACTTCACTAATCCACTTTTCCCTTGTATAGAAAAATAAAATCGGAGAGAAGAGTCATTTCCTGATGTAACACTGAGTTGCATCTGTGATTCATGACATGGTCAACATTATCACAAAATGTCATGTTAGCCTGATGGCTGTAACAGAGCCAGGAAGCTGGCATGTTCTGCAAGTAAAATGACTACCCACAAAGGATTGTTTTGTTTTTCTTGGTGAATTTATCATTATCTACAGGGTTGAACCTAATTATGTCTTTTTTTTTTTTTCCTTTTTCTTCCTCTAATTTGGTTATTAATAAATAGGCTGCCTCAGTAGAGTTCTGATTGGGGTTATGGTTACATTAATTATATTTCCTTCTTCACTGTTAAGGCTGGCCAAAGATGATAATATGAAAGGAGGTGGATTACTAAGAGGTTGAAATGTCATATTATTCTGTAATACCCAAGATGCAATGCCTGTCTCCGCTGTATAGAACAGGGAAGAAACCATATTAATTACAGTAATTTTGTATCATACAATATGTGTCACTTTTCCCCCTGCCTTTTATTCCCTTTTCAGCTGGCTGCCTTGGAGCGACAGATTTTTGACTTCTTGGGCTACCAGTGGGTCCCTATCTTGGGAAACTTCCTCCACATTATCATTGTGATTTTGGGTCTTTTTGGGACCATCCAGAATCGACCCAGATTTGTCATTGTGGTGAGTGTGCTCTGCTTTGCTGCAAGTAGAACTGATTCCACATTCTTGCTGTATGTAATTAAAGTGTAACTTTCCACCACTTGCACTGCCAGTCAAAAATTTGGACACACCCAGTTGAATGTCTGTTTAAAGTAGACTGCAGAATGATGGAAAAGCAGCCAATCAGAGCTCAGCACATGTGGGAGCTCCTTTAGGACTGTTGGAAAGGCATCCCATGTGAATATTTAATGAAGCATATTGAGGGAAACGACAAGAGTTTGCAAAACTGCAATCAAAACAAGTGATACCTGCTTTGAATGCATCCTGGTGGCTCAATGGGTAGAACATCAGGCTGGGATGCAGAAGCTTCCTGGTTCGAATCCCAGTCCAACTACCAGGTGTGTCCCTGAGCAAGACACCCAGCGCTAACTCATTGTAACATTTATGTGAAATGTTGTAAGTCGTTTTGGACGAAAGCGTCTGCCAAATGAATAAAATTAATTGAATCTAAAAATAGTTTTCTCCCCAACGCTTTATGCTCACTGCATAATTCTATAAAAGTTATTTTGTACCTTTAATCCATTCACAGTTGTTGTAAAAGGTATAAAATTGTGAAAATAAAGAAAGCATTCTCTTTGAGGTGTGTCCATATTTCTGGCTGGTAGTGTATATTTGTAGGAGCTTTGGGTGAGCCAATAGGAATCATTTTCAAAGATGAAACATTTCAATCAGGTGAAGAACAGAACCTAAATGAGTGTTCAGTCAAATCGGGTGAAGAACAGAACCTAAATGGGTTCCTAAACCATCAGGGCTCAAATGAAAAGCAGCAGTGTCTTAGGGTCCAGAAGGTCTTAAAGGTGGCCAGACCAGTCCTGGTCCTGCACATGACACAAGTCACACCTTCTGAAAAGGCAGAATCTGGTTGTCGTATGCAGTCAGTCTGATGCAGGGTAATCACACTTTCTTAGCACAGCCTGGTTATTCATGAGCTACAGAGCTGCTCTTCATTTTCAGACACAGATTTTCACTTGGAGTTCATAAGTGTTTAATTTCTTTTCAAAAATAGAAAGCAATGAGGGCTTGTGGGCTTGTGCTCTCTTTTCTAGATAAGGTGGCATTTGCTGAAAGAAAATGAAAGACCAGCTACTATAAAGCTCCACCTATATCTTTGTTGAACATGGCTGGGAAAGTCTAGGACTTGGTCTTCCTATAATCTGTGTTTAGTGGCCTGTGCAAATACAAACTCGGCCCCTTCAAAGAGCTTGCTGGGCTTCATTGCAGTGAGTTGAGCAGTTGTCAGCTGCAGCGTGGTAACTGAGCAGGACCCTTAACAGTGTGCTATCGGCATTTCATTTCATTTCATTTGGCAGTCTGTCTGCCAGCAGCCTGTAGCATCTCTGCGTGAGATTCAGACCGGGCAGGTAATGGCTACAGTAGTCAGTTTAAGTGATAGGACCAAACAGCTGCAGCATTTTAAAGTTCTGACACGTGTGCAGTGCAGAAGTGTGTGTTTTGTGCAGCTCCAACGCAGAGGTTTTCAGATAAGTTCAGATAAGTTAACCGCTGAGTTTGAGTCTTGTCTTTGAGCCTTGGTAACAAACTCTTTTCAAAAGCACAATGTTATACCAGTTTTTTTTTTTTTTCTGTTTTCTTCCAGTACTCTGTCTGGACTGCAGTTTGGGTGGCCTGGAATGTGTTTATCATCTTTTTCTATCTTGAAGTGGGAGACCTTTCAAAGGTATGATCTGGTGGAAATGTTGAAATTTATTATTTCCACATCACAGCATGTTCACAAACACTCCATGTTTTCTCCAGTCCCTTACAGTCTCCATGTCTGTATGACTTAGCAGTGTTGTGACATTTATTTACATAACTCTATTTACTGAGTTTAGAGTAATTAGATAAATATAAAACTAATGCATGTAATTACCAACTGATGATCAATTTTGCCTGTGTGGTTGGATTGCAAAGGTGGTTGTGATTTGTTCATTAACTTTTTAAGCAAGCAGTAAATTACTTTAATTGCCATTTAAATGACAGTTGGCTCTTCTTGTTAATATGCGTTTCTTACAGACTTCACTGTGATATCGGCAGTGTGAGGAGGGCATTTTAGAAAGCAGATTGCAGGCTTTCAATATTGATGCTTTATATTGTCTTACCTCTGCTGAACTCCAGCTGACATACCCACATCACTGCTGCCTTTAGCCATTGTGAACTTCTTAATGGGGTGGAAAAAATGTGCATGTCTCTCTCTCTGTCTCTCTCTCTCTCTCTCTCTCTCTATATATATATATATATATATATATAATGAAGGAGAAATAGACAGAGTCACAGAGAGAAACACAGAGAGAGAGAGACACTAAGAAAGACACACAGACAGAGAGAGAACGAGCGTGAGCAATATAGAGAGAGAGAGATTCTGAGAGAGAGAAAGAGAGACGCTGAGATAAAGAGATGCTGAGAACGAGCAAGAGAGAGTGAGAGACAGAGAGAGAGAGAGAGAGAGAGAGAGACACTGAGAGAGGGAGCAAGAGACACTGAGAATGAGCGAGAGAGAGAGAGAGAGACAGAGAGAGGGAGCAAGAGACACTGAGAATGAGCGAGAGAGAGAGAGAGAGAGAGAGACACAGAGAGAGGGAGCAAGAGACACTGAGAATGAGCGAGAGAGAGAGAGAGAGACACAGAGGGAGCGAGAGATACAGAGAGAGACACTGAAAACGAGCGAGAGCGACAGAGAGACGCTGAGAGAGAGAGAGAGAGAGAGAGAGAGAGAGAGAGACACTGAGAACGAGCGAGCAAACTTTAGTATAACTTTCAGCATAATTGTTTCAGACAGCATGCTGTGCAGGGGGTTGGCACCGGAAGGCGGTTTCCAGCTTTATTAATATTCTAAGTTGTGCTCATTTTTGAAATACACTTTCTCATTTAGAACAATGCTCCATTCCCAGCCAAACACCTTGGCTCACTGGAAATTCCCCTCAGTGTCCCGACAGCCAATATACTGCTGTTCCTGGCCATTATTACATTACATGAAACGTTATTTGCAGCATGGGTGCTAGTAAATGCAGACTGTGGACAGGTGAGTGCAGGTTCCCACAGGATGCAGACATGTCAGTGTGGCTGAAGGTGAGGGGTGTGTCCGTCATGTGACCTGTATGATGATGCAGAATTAGTATTACTGTTCCTGCTGACCTGAGGCCAACCAGAGATAGTGGAATTATTGACATCTATCGCAACGGCTGCAGCCAGGACCTTCACGGCATGTACATGGGCTATTCTTAGACCTGGCCGGTTTATTGGCTGAAAACTGAATCGGACTCTTCCTGCCCTTTATAATTGTTGCTGATTGGCTGGCTTTAGGCACTGGTGCCTTTCACCTCTAGCAGATGGCCAGTTTGCAGCTTTGCAGCTACATTAGCTGGATTTTAACAGCGGTAACCTTAAATTAAATATGAATATGGAAAAACCTGCTATCTGTTTTCTAAAATGCCCTCCACTAGTTGGTGATGTCACAGTGGAGTCAGCCAGAGAGTTGCCCAGGGCCACAAGGATGCTTGATTTAAACACCTTGGCTGAACTCCTTGTTGTGTTTCCCTTATCTTGCCGAGCTGCTCTCAGGGTAGCTGTATTCTTTACATGGACGACTTAGTCAGCAGCTGGCAAATCCCCTGTGTGATGACAGCAGCACATACGCCATGGAACCGCGGGGCTGGATGCAGCTAATTGCTACTGATAAGCAACATTCTTCTTCATTATCCTCTCATATGCTGCCTTCCCGCGTGCTTAATGTTGCAGTTGCTGTGGCGCAGCGTCTACTCCGCAGAGCATACTGGTAAACTCGCAGGGCTAAATTTCAGCGAACACACCTGTGGAGGCTTCGCCTCATTGCACAGAACATCATTAACAAAAAGGGCCTTTTTGCCGTCTACAACATAATCGCTGCCGAGCCGATGGTTGTCCTTGGTGAGGCTCAGGAATTAATATGTATGAGTCTTTGCTCCTTTATTGCTTCAGAGAGGAATTTGTAGCACTTTTTTTTTTTTTTTTTACTATTTTTAGCACAGTGTGTTCGTGTTGAATTGGAGTTACATGTTCATTTAAAACGTAAGCCTTTACTCACACCCAGACACACAGTTACACACGGGTTGGCACGCATTGACATGGTTATTCCCGTGAATTTGTGTTAATATCCATATCATCTAAGGAGGGGGGAAAAAGACGTGGATCAGTAGTAGTGAGTTTGAGTTAATAGGTCTGATGCGAACTGGTACACATGATCACCTGATCAACCTGCAGCAAATGTGAATATGTGAAGGAAGATGCACAGTAGTGGATGGTCTCCAGTCGCCTGTGATGTTGAGCGATCATGTGAGCAGGAGCAGATAGGCTCCGTCAGTCAGATTGTGTGTCCTACATTTATGTTAACAGACAGTTACTCAGAAAAGGCCCAAGGCCCCTAGCCCACTGCCTTGATCGTGAGCTGACACACAACGATCTCTAACATGTCGACAGGGACAGCAGAGCTGATGGGGTGTGTGTGTGTGGGGGGGGGGAGCTCCCGCCTGGCACGCTGCAGATAAACGGTGTCGATGTGATTAAGAAATTGGACTCGTGACCTGAAGGATGCCTGTGAATGCTCAAATGATGGGTGGGTGGGGTGGGGGAGGGCGATGCTGCATCCTTCAGCACAGCACTTGACTCAAATCACTCCTGTATTTATCCAGCTCTCCAAATAGATAAAAGGCCACAAATCACCCTGGATATGAAGCTGTGTTAAACCCATTAATATTTATTATTAAAATGAATGCCTTGAGGTTATGCATACCAAAATATTAATGTGTGTGTCTTTAAGAGAAAAAGCAGTGATTAAGACTTGGATGGCACAGCCGTCTTCTCACATGTATTATTAATCTACAGTCCCACTTGCCGTGAGACGCGAGTGAGCGTTGCCATTCATTTTTAATGGCGGTAATCCGCGGAGTCGCAGGCTGCGCGTGAAGTCGCGCCGTCGCTTTAGTTATTTATTGGCGCGGGGATGTTCGAAAGGCTCGGCACAGATGAGACTCGCTGCCGTGATCGGCTCGGATGCGGGAGCGTGTCTCCGCCACGCGCCTTTACGTCGTGCCTTCCAAAAACAGAAAACGACTTTGATGAGCCGAAGCAGACAGGATAGGTGTCTTGTTCAGAGTCGAGCGGTACCTCTGATTTTTGGATTGGAAATGTTGGTTTGCGCACGTATGTGTGTGCGCATGTGTAAAACCGCTGAGTGAGGCAGCAGTGGCCATATGTCCATGTAGAAGGACCCTTTGGCTGTATATATGATACTACTGTAGAACTTACTTTGTCCATGTAAAGAAATCAGCACACTGGATAATGAGGCTCACCTCCCAGTCTGACAGCTTGTTCTTACAGGCCTCCATTTAAGGAATGGATCCTAGATGTGTGGATGAATTTAGTTAGTAGTCTATGGTGGCAATGTTGAAGTTATTCCTTGTGAGATCTGAGTTTTTTTTTTTCCTCCTTACATGCCACAGGATTCTGATGTCATGACCTTTGGCATCTCCATGCACCGATCCTGGTGGCGCGAGCATGGACCTGGATGTGTCAGTAAGGAGGCTCCACCCCCTGGTGCCCCACCTCCAGAAGACCACACCTACATCTCCGTCAGTGGCTGCGTCTTGGAGTTCCACTACCTGGAGATCCTGCACTCAGCTGGCAGTATTCTGTTGGCAGTAAGTATGCACGCATTTAGCAAAAACAAAATCATTTGTGGGTCTAAGTTAGTGAGTTTGAATCTAAGTAAATTCACTACCCATAAATCAGATCACCCTAATGAATGCATTCATGTGATTCGGAATGAGCAGCAGACCGGTCAGACTCGATGTTTAAACACCGAACACCTCTGTGAGTTTCTGGACGTGACAGTTGGTGAATTGGGGCTTAGAGAGGGTGAAATACGAAAAGGTCCAAGTGACACATCCGAGTCTCCCTGTCTGAATTACTTGGCCTGAATTTTCTTGTTCAGTAACTGTACCGTGCAGCCAATGTTGTTGTTTTCTAGTTGTTAAGGCTCATGAGTTGAGCTGTCATGCGAAGCCTAGTTGCTCAGTGGGTAGAACATCAGCCTGGGATGCAAAAGTCTCTTGGTTCGAATCCCAGCACAGCCAGATGTGTCCTTGAGCAAGACACTCAGAATGCTAGATCCCCAAGCTCTGTAGGTGGCTGGCTGCCCACTGCTCCACTCAGGGAATGGGTTACAACGTTATAAATGCAGAGAACTAATTCCGTGTATGTCACAGACATACGTTAGATTGTGTATATTATTTTCAATGTAACATAATCTTCAGATGAAGGACAGAGTGTCTGTACTGTGTAACCGTCTGATGGCTGACAGTGTTGCTAATCAGCCTGCAGTAATAAGTACTTCAGATATCACTGGAAAAGGCCTACCTGCCTAGGATCTCTGCTAACCCTCCTGGCTTTAAGCTTTAGAACCCTAGACTGGCACACTATACAATCTTTGCTATGCTGTCATAGGGAGGTATGTTCGGAGACTGTTTTTCTTCTCTGGTTAGAGCAGATCAGGTAGAATCTGGTTCCGTGCACGGACCCACTCATCCTGCCCTAACCAGACGTGATCCAGTCCGTGCTCCGTGCAGCGTTACTCTCCCTGCACTATCGCCTGTAACGTCAGTTTATCTTTTCAGCCACATACTAGTTCACTTTTTGTTTAAAGAAAAGAGATTGTAGTTTGTCCACTTGTATTGCCTTAAATAATTAGCTGCTCTGCTGTGAAAAAGCTTCTTTGCTTTAGTTTTCACATAACCACTCCGGATTCTATGACAGTCGATAAAATCAGATTTCATGTTGTGTATAGGTAACTTGCTGAAACTAATCTTTTTGTAAATTGCATAAAACTGTATTAAAAGTTCCACTAACATTACTCTGCAGCAACACCTGTTTTGTAACTAAATTCCAAAGTGAATACGAGTTGTACCAGTAGACAAGTTAGCCTACGCTACAGAGATATTTGGTATTAAATGGCTCAATTACATTCTCCACACATACCTGACTGCTTTCTCAGAGTGCTTTGAGGATGTTTTTTTCCGGGCACACTATGGCTGTCTCCAGTGACCACTTCCTCCTCTCTGCCTCTCCCTAGTTACTGGGCTTTGTGTGCGCCTGCTACATCGTAAGCGCGTTCACCGAGGAAGAGGAAAACTCCAAGTACTGACCATGAACCAGCAACTCCTTAGCAGGGGTGAGACATGTCAGCACCGACAAACACTTGGCTTCCAGACAGCGTCTGCACTGTATGTTCCAGAACACGCCTGTGCTGCTTCATGCATTAAAAAAAAAAAACTTGCGTATGTGTTTTAGAAAACAGATAACTTGCGACATATCAGTAACACTTGGCACCAAGTTGTTTATGAACTTGTCACAAAGTGTGTTTAAAAAAACGTTTTTAGCAGCTGTCATCATAATTTTGTGATTGATGTAGACTTCAGTGGTCTTTTCTGTGGGACACTTTCAGACTGTCCACAGGGGCTGGAGAAATCACTCCTAGCTCTCTCTTAAAAGCTGAACATGTATTGTGGAATGCACCGCTGGCAGGATTGTGCTGCCTCTTTAAACTCTGTACGGTAGTGAAAACGTTTTTGTATGGGAAGAAGAAGAGTGCATGGAAGCGCAGCCTTGGTTTGCCAAAAATGACGTACCTGTGTGATGTGTTTTAGTATTGCGGTTTGAGTTTGGTAGCACTTTAAATGTAACTTTTAAGATGTTTTCTTACAGCAGCAATCTCTGCACGTTTGCCGTCTCATATCAGGAAAAAAGGCCCAGGAAACAAAAGAATTCAACCTGCTTCAGAAAGTTACCCAAATGAGAGGGCATCGGTTTATCAATACGAGTTGTTGTTATTTAACCAGTGACACAAGCAGCAATGGTGTGCAAGTAGTACCATTAGCTATTAGGATGCAGAATATACAACTGAACTTGGCAGGGTAATTGACAAAAGAAAAGGTGTTCTGAGATGTATCTGCAAATTTGGCAAATGTTTGACAAAACAGTGGCAATCTGTTTCATTATTTCACAACAACTGTGTCATTACATAAACGTTCGACTGAACTGGAAATAACATTGCAGTGTCGTGTTGAGAAGGTAATGTGTGCAGTTGTGTCTCCGTTGAAGTTATGGTACAGCCGCCAGGTATGGAGTTGTTCAGTTGACACTTCTGAGATTTAACACTTGTTATCAGGGCAGCCACCAGAAGTTTTGGACCCCATGAAAGATATTATGATAGATGCTAAATTGTGTTTTGATGTTATGCTAGTTTCATTCAATATACCAGTATGTTTCTGTTGCTAAGTTTCATCACGATTTATTTTCTTCAGATGGAAGGACCTAAAACACGTGGGGATCAGAAACTACGAGCGTACGAGCTGACCAACGTACCGGTCAGTGTCGCTGTCGTCACATATGTTTATTTAAAACGCCTTGTCATGCGTTTACATGTTTCCTATTGCATTTTCTCGTTTATAGCAGAGTTTTGTTTGCACTCAGTACCGTTTATATAAACCTAAGTGCAGAGGCGATCTGCCTTTCACTTAAATGTTAACTTTGAATTAATTGGTAAACACACCAGTTCATGTATATATGTTGTAGAGATTTCGTATAAATTGTCGGTTATACGCATACTTTTTTGTAATGTGCATATTAGGCACGGTTGCGATACATATCAATTTCATTATTTGTACTATAGTAGATCAGTGAAAACCGTAGGATAGCGCACAATCGGAGCGGTCCTTGTTTGATGTGTAATGTCGCCATCTACTGGACTAAACGTGTATATGTGATTTTCGGGAATAAAAACCACGTCTGAGTGCAAAACTGACTTTAAAGTCTTTTGTTTAAGCACCCTCTTTAAATTGATAGCGATTATTTAATTAAAATACATTTCAAAACCATACGCTGACACAGTCTTTTAGAAGATAATGCTAACACCAAACAGTTGTATGTGTCTGTAAATAATTGACAGCACTGTAATTATCTCCGTAAATAAACAAGCGAACATTGTGTAGTGGATGTACTCCTGGATGCAGCGACCAGTTAATTTAATCAGTCTTTGGCTAATCTTTTGTTAGCACTCTTGTGAAAGTGAGAGGGATATTTACTGCCTTCTACTTGTACATAAAGTTTGGGTCTGCCTCACAGCCTGTAGTTGTTCCAGGATTTCATTTTAAAAAGCCTGTCAAAGTTGCTGAAAGGAACTACACCAGCTGAATTTTTATATGAAAAGCAGCAGAAAAGGGTAATCACTCACCCTGTATAATACAAAATAACTCACGAGGAGCAAATATAATTTGTTATAAATTAATACAGAATGCTATTTGCTCCGGATTTACTTGATTATTAAAAGTGAACACGGATGTTTCCACCGAATGTTTCTTTTCTGTAAAACTTTCGCACATCATGTTTACCGTATTTCTGTTTTTGTGATCAAGTGTTACTGACCGTGAAAAGGTGCTGTATAAAAATGAATGCAATTCGATCAACAGGTACTCTAACGGCACATATAGTAAACCATACATGTGGCTACAACGATGTACGAAGGAATGCTGAAATGATGTAATAAATTAAAATGGACAATAACAATTAAGTGTTGCGGTTTATTTACCACCCCTTTGTTCACAGCTGGCCGAAATGTGATACACGCGTCCCCTACATGGGTTAATACCGCTTATCCAGCAGGGGGTTCAGGTCACAGAAGTTTTTCAAGTTATACTTTGTCCTTGAGCCCCTAACAGCAGGGGCCCCTCCTATACTGCACTTCCAAATGCAGCCTTTTCTTCACTTTCTTTCTGTCCCTTTAAGACACTAGCAGAGCCAGTATAAAGACTTCCCCATAAATATCCAGTTGCTAGCGGTTCAGGGCCAGCACAGTCCATGTGGAGATTTCATGAAACGCTGCTGTAACACGTGACCCTTCTGTAAACAATCGAACGTCGAACTTTGTTCTGAGTAAACTGGCCTGCAGAATGGGCACAAGCCCTAGGAATGGACAGCACCCCCCTTTCAAACATGTGCTGTACTTTTTGTCCTCGAAGGTCCTGTTTAAAAAAAAAAAAGTATGGCAAGGGTCCCCGAAAGCCTTGGCCAGGTGGTCCCGTAAACAGCAAAGGAATCACTTGTCTGCTGCCTGTGAACACAAGTTGTCGTAGCCGTGAACCGACGGTGACGCTATCGGGCAGAGCAGATGGCCTAATTTCCTCAGCCTGCTTTCGATACTCCTGTGGTCCATACCCTTGGTCCTATGAACAGGAGTGTCGTGGGACACTCCAAGAAGGGTGCCCACTAATGTGTTCCCAGTGCTTCCTGGCCAAAACAAGGGGGTAAAACGGAACACAGCAATCTGCAGTATCTGGTAAATAACATAAAGTGCAAGAGCATGGCGGCAACAGCAGAAAAACACTGAAGACTTGAAACAGCCAGCAAACTTCTGCCCACAGTCACTGGGGCACAGTGCAATTTACTGTAGTACAGCAATGGAAACATTAACAACACGGGCTCCATTAAACTGAGATCTGTCTCAGGTTTACCTTGTGTCACTGGGACACGTACCATGTAATGTGTACATAATGGACAAACAAACCTGTGTTACTGTGTTTGCTCAGTATGAAAAAGCCAGTGGCTCTTTTCCCTGTTCAGTGCAAAATTCTGAGACTTAAGCTAAAAAGAGTTGCATGTGACATACATACATTTTGATATTAAAAATTTTAAAAACAGTGTAAAGCGGTGACATCCCTGAGGATTCTTGTACTTCCGGAATCTCAGAAAGTGAAAGAACTGGTTCTTGTATAGTACAGACATTAAGAACACAAAAAATTTGATTTAGACTATTAAAATAAACAAATTTGGTTTTGTTTGTAGATGTACAAATTTTAAGAAATATGTAGCTTTATGAACATTTTTCCAGTTGTTTCATCAGACAAGGCATAGAACATTTCTACAGGGAAAAACACTCCTTTAGATTCCTGCCTGAACGCAGTAGGAGCACACTTGCTCAACATGGGGATTGCTCAATCCACACATGGACAAACAGGCATTCACGAACTTTACACTATGATCTAGGACTAGCCCACACTGCCATCGCTCTCAAATGATGGGGTCCAGATGGTCAATTTATAGCAACTATAAAAACAAAATCCTGTACCAATACGCTGGACATATGGCAGTATGACACATTAATATCAATCCCAGCTTGTTCCCAGCGCTGACAGTTGGCTTGGCCATAGCCATAGCTTTTCCCAGAATGCAGTTGGAATGGTAGATTTTAGAAGGGTTCATTCCACGGGAAAGTGAACAGGAGCTACCTTCCACTGTTGCTCGAGTCCCTCGACCTGCTGGGGTGGAGCAGGGCGTCCGGTTCAGCATCCTCCACACCAGCCCCGTCCAACGATAGCTGGCGTAACAGGGCCTCTGAGCTCTGGATGAACTCGGTCCACTCCAGGCACACCTTGTCCAGATCCGGGCCCGTGCCGCCGTACTCCGCCGGGAGGATGCCAGCGGGGAAGTGCTGACGCAGGCTCTGTGCGAACGAGGCTCCGTGCATGTGGACCTGTGGACGTGCGCGACATGCTTAAAACGAAAGGGAAACATGCGTGCGCAAGGTGTGAAGCTTCAAAGAGCTGCAGCTGATTGCAGACGGTGAGACAGAATACAGCACGGACACTGTGTATGCATGTGTCAGTGTATTGCACACTCAGTAATGTGGACACGAAGATCAAAACTGTACACACTGTAACACACTAAATGTCTTCCACATCTTCTCTTTGCTGAACTAATAGGAGACAGTGTTATATAACTCTTGTCAGTGTGTCCTTTTGGCAGTGATTGTCACAAGACGATGGAGTCTGTAGATGAAGCAAGCTGTTTTGGGAGAAAGCCTACGCAGAAGTGTATGGAGACCCTGGTACCCAGAGAACTCCCTAAGGGGCTCCATATCGAATTTATGCAAGTGCTAGTCACTAGTCTTTGACTTTCCCAAATGCCAAGACAGTACTAGTTTATCCATAGCTGGGGGTGAAATCAAACTTGGATCTTTCACATCACAAGCAAGAATTTGCCCATTGGACCACTACATTACAGCTGCACTACAGTGTTGAACAAAATGAAAAGCTTTGAGATGTGATCAGCAGTCAGTTGTTCTTGTCACGTCATGAATGGCCGGGTGTAACAGCGACAACAACACGAATCAAAACGGGACAAAAACAATCACTCGGTTTCCACAACAACTCACTCGCTGCTTGATTTTGTCAGGCAGAAAAGGTCTGAGCATGGCGAAGACGGGGCGGAAGAAAATTGGCTCGTTGATGAGGTGGATCCCTCGCACCTTCAGAGGGAAGGAGTCCTAGGGAAAGGAAACACCTGTTGTTTAAAGGTAAAACCTGGAAACAGCAGCCAGCTGTCTACTAAGGCAAGTAAGGAGAGCATAACTGGTCCAGTAATACAGGTAAACAGCACACAATGTATGCAGTAATACAGGTAAACAACACACAACTTGTGCAGTATTGCAGGTAAACAGCACACACATCATGTGCAGTAATGCAGGTAAACCACACACCACATGTGCAATAATGCAGGTAAACAGCCTACAGCAGGTACTATAATACAGGTCAATAACACACAGCAGGTACAGTAATGCAGGTAAATTACACACAACAGGTACAGTAACACAGGTAAACAGCACACAGCAGGTACAGTAATGCAGGTAAACATCTCAAGGCAGGTACAGTAACACAGGTAAATAGCATACAGCAGGTACAGTAATACAGGTAAACAGTACACAGCAGGTATAGTAATGCAGGTAAACAGCTCAAGGCAGGTAGAGTAACACAGGTAAACAGCTCAAGGCAAGTACAGTATTGCAGGCAAACAGCTCAAGGCAGGTAGAGTAACACAGGTAAAAAGCTCAAGGCAGGTACAGTAATGCAGATAAACAGTACACAGCAGGTACAGTAGAACAGGTAAACAGTTTAAAACAGATGTAGTACAGTAATAAAGGTACACAGCAAACAGCCAGTACAGTAATGCAGGTAAAAAGCACATAGAATGTGCAGTAATCCAAATATACAACAGCCTGTCTTTCCAGTAAAAAATATAATAAGCACGGATTCTCTTTTATTAATGCTCTAAAGTAGGAGTAATTTTGTAAAGCACAAACAAAGCGCCGTCTCCCCAATACGACTAACCACAACAACTCACCAATAAAGCCTCTATATTACAAGGAACATGTCTAACGTATGCTTATCACAGACCGATTTGGGTTTTAAAAGATGCTCATATGTGTGCTGAGTGCTTGTAAAAGACTGAAAGCTTGAATTAAGGGTTTGATTAAATTTTTTTTCACGTTGTATTCCATGGAAATAGAAAATCTATTTTGAAGAAACATATGTAACGTACAAATTTTGGATAAAGCTGGATATTTCACTTGCACAGAAGAGAAATGTATTTAATTATCAACTCCAGACATTAACATTAAGTCACCTACCGTAAGCACCGCTGATATCTTCTTGGCTAATGAAGGGTTGATTTGAAGGGCATGAGCAAAACACCAGCCTTGGAGATCAAAAATGGCTTTGATTCCGTTCTGCTGCGTGTCAATCTCACGCACAATCAGCTCCGATGTTATGAGGCTGACACGAAATACTTCATAAGCTGTGAAGTCTTTTGGGTTCCACTTACCTGCAAAGACAGAGGATTTATGGAAAAATAAAACAGTTTTAACAGTGATACCAGAAGACAAAGAGCACAAAGAGGTCCTGGTAATTTTAGTGTGTGTGTGTGTGTGTGTGTGTGTGTGTGTGTGTGTATATATACACTTTTTTCTTTTTGCTGAATTGTACTACACTACTACATATACCTGGTTCGGTTTACACCATACTATGATTAAATGATGTACATAATGTTATTATGTACTTAATTAGTGGTGAACTTCATGTAATTCATTAATGTAATTACCAGAGTAAAACCAGCAGGGTAAATGCAACTCTTAACATGTTAATGTTCACACTATTTTAGTGCATATATCATGCCTCTCTACCAAGAGTAAAAAGTGCTCTGTGCAGTGTTAAATTTAAAAATATTCTTTGTTGCAATAACAGCACCAGGGGTTGCATAGCAATGCAGTGTTACTTTAATTTTACACTGGAAATTTTACACTTGTGACTTTACTGTGTAGTACCGTAGTGTAAGACAACTCTTATGACCTTATTTCAGCAGTATTGCCACACTCCACTGTGACTTAGAGCAGGAAACTATCAGCAGAACTGTGCGTGTGTGCGCGTGTGCGTGTGTATGTGTGTGCGTGTGTGTGTGCGTGCTGGCATGCATACCCACCAATCCTGTAGATGAGTACCCTGCTACCAGTGGAATCCCGGCAGCCCAGCACACCATGGTATTGGTTCTGAAGCAGCCCTAGGACTGAAGACGGGCAGAGGTTGGCGGTGATCTCTGGGCACTCGCACCTCCATTTGTAATAGTTCAGCAGCAGCTGGAAGGAGTGGGCACAAGGTCACTGCCTATTGACCGACACGTCGTTGGCACGTTCTGCCTGATTGGTGCTTGGCCTCTTTTCATGTCAGCCTGGTACTCTGTCACAATCGCAGGTATGTGAGCAGTTTAAGCGCAGAGACTATAGTGGCAGAACAGCAATTACAGTTACAAGTGTAAACTGCAATTAAGACAAAGATCAGGAAACCAAAACTATAGACTACAAATATAAACCACATCAAACACCAAGGGCAACCAGAACATAATCGGAGATCACACAGCAGACACTTCAACTTAACACCAGGGAAGAAACAGAGACTTCAGTACCAGGCAAGGAAACAAAGACAACACCAAAACCTAAACAGAGAAACACGGGTCATAGTCACCAGTGGAACATGAGTGAGTTGGACCTTTCACTAGTCAAAAGTGGAAGGTCCATAAAGGCTAACTGTGACCCAGTGTGTGCAGAGGTGCTGCGATATGACAGGCAAGGCAGACAATTGCTCATGGCCCCAAGCTGGGAGGGGGGCCTTTGAAGGCAGTCGATTGCATAGTATATATTGCAAAGGCAAATCTGTGTTTGTGTGTTCTCCCCACGTTCTCTGTTTACATACCAAAACTCAGACATGCTGTTAATAAGAGCTGGTGACTCTGAAATTGACCTGGATATATTATTGTTAAAACAAAGTTAGGCTAACACCTGTCACTCGCAGGACAAAATGCAGCTCATAGTAAACAATAACTGTACAAGTGGCTACTTAAAAAAAACATTAATACGACACTGGGAAAGATCTCTGTCACCCTCACGTATGTATTATCTGTACTTAATTCCATCTAATAGTTTTATCTGAATTTTGTGTATGAATAGTGCCAATTTGCAATAGGGTAAATAATTAAATTTTCATTAAAATTTCCATTTCATTGTCTCCTCCTACTTAAAACCTTACCGTAATAAATCAGACGTTTTAGAAAAACTTTTGTTCTTTTGGTTAAAATACATTCACAAAATTGCCCTGACAATCAGTTAAAGATTATTATATTACACTTTTATTATTTATTTATTTATAAATATTTAACTATTCCACAGTCGTGTCCCGTTACAAAACAACACTAACCTTAAGCGACAGGTCGATATCAAAATCTCTGGCTCTCAGAAACTTGACTAAGGATGTATCCGACAGATCCACCCTGTAGCGTCTCTCCACTTCTTTTTCTACTTTTTGCCTTAGTTTATCGATGTACGATTTAACCAGATTTGAATCATCTTGCAAATCCTTCAAGTGCTCAAAATAGCCCGCTTCATCTCCGGATTTCATGTCGGTATCGGATGATGTTTGAAGTGTGAGGAACAGAGGGCATATAAACGCAGAAGATCAGCAGGGAGGAGACATCGTGCCCGCAGTGTAAACAGCGCCGTCCCGCAACCTTTGACCGCATTCTGTCTAAACGCTGCATTTGGTTTGCGGTCGGACTGGCCGCAAAAGTGCGGTCACGAGAAACAAAACATTTTTGATGACATCTGGCCCCTGGCCCAGCGCCACACAGATTTTTTCATAAACGAATGCGATTTTTTGAAATACAGGATTAATGACATACTACAGATACAGGTACCATACTGAAACCGTTAGATATTTTAGGTGTATGCTGGCATCTCAGGTGAGCAAATAGACATATTTTGCAAACCATGCCGAAATATGCGTTCATTTTGGCAGTGTACGAAAAGCAAACGGATATAGATTTAATTCTTTGTCTGTGTAGTTGACAGACAAATTGCAGTGTGTCGTTTATACAGAGCCTAAAGTTTTGACAGTAATGCAGTAACTGTCAGGTCCTCAGGGGATGCGGGCAGCTCAATCCTGAGTTCACGCTCCTGTTTTCATTACGTGTTGAAGTACGTGTTTAAGGTCGGCTCTGTTGTAGTGTACGTCAAGATCGGACTTTGCTGGATTCCTGACCCCCCCCCCCCCCGTCTGTTTTAGCAACGTCGAGTTTTTTTGCTTAGCAGATTGTAAAGACTTGTCCTTCTGAATAAACTTTTTCCACTGTGCTCTGCACGTGGGTGCCAGACCCCATTGTCCTTTCTGATCCAGTGACACCGACCTTATATCAGTATTTTTTTTTCTGTGATTAAATGTGCGAATATATGTGGAAAGAAAACGAGTTAACATTGGCCAAGTGATGGAAAAAATGAACACAACTACTCGTTTGTAATTGCCTAACTTTTCTGCATTTCACATAATAAAATTGAAAAGAATTCCAGTAGAACATTGAAAAAAAAACAACAAAACTGTTAAAGTGTTTTATAGTAGTTAAAACACTAATAACCAAATAACTAACTTCAAAACGTTCGATTTTGTGTATTACAAATAATAAACTTTACCTGTCATGTGTGACCAGCAAAGGTTGATATTCTGGCGCCATCTAACGGAGAATACAAAACAAGCGTTGTTTCCTACTGTATTCACCCGTCCTGTGTCATAGTCGTGGCATTGTGCTTCTTTGTGTTTACTGCTGTGCTCTTATCCTCCCACTTTTCACTGTTTTATATGTCTGGTATTGACCAGACTTTATTCTTACTTTTGTGCCTGCTTTTGTAAATAAAGTCATCTCTGCACATAGACCTTACCCTGCCTCACTGCTCTTGTCCCACCAAATTTGATACAGTCCCTTTGTCTGGTAACTGAGCAGACAATGCTACATGGATTTGAGCACCAACATGGTCGAGAATCCACCCAGTAGGCAGGACAAGAGTGCAATTAGTCCCCCAAGCAATTGACTGAGGTCTTTAGCTCAGTGGAATAAAGACTGCAAGGTTGCAAGACTGAGCCCCTATAACAGTTGCAACAAAATTTATATACAATATGTTATTTGTTAATGGTCAGACTGCAAGACCTTAATACATACAATTAATTAATTATTTACCCTAGACAGTGGTATTACCCCCGTGCGACGGCTCTTCCACTTAAAGTTACAACACAAACTTGTTTTTGTTGTGCGGTCTATCTAAGTCAAAAGATATCTTGTCAAGCCCTGTGCCTATGGGGGAGAGGCAAATTAATAGGTGGAGAGGACCACGGGCAGTTGTAGTCACAACCCTGCACGTAGGCGGCCCTTGGACCAGCGGCCATTCATCTCTGCATGGGGAGCAGAGATGTCCGGCAGCATCCGGGGCGACTGGGCAGTTTTTTTTTTGGGAATGCACTGCGCACCCTCACATGAGGGAAAAGGTTACAAAATGTACCTTAAACATTGCCTGCCCCAAAACATCTGGCTGGTTAAGTGTGGCTGGTGGATCATCTCCTTAGCAGTTGACATACATCAAGAAAAACAAATCTAAACAAGTTCATCGTTACAGCCAAGAGCATCACCTGGTGGCTCAATGGTAGAACATCAGGGTGAGATGCAGAAGGCTCCTGGTTTGAATCCCAGCCCAGCCACCAGGTGTATCTTTGAGCAAGAGCCTCAGCACTAGCTCCCTGTAACAAGCATGTTGTAACTTGCTTTGAATAAAAGCGTCTGATAAACGTAAAACCTGAAAGGGCTTCTGGTTGTCCTTAATCCTCATGTTTGCATTATGTAGATTTATTTGATGTCTATATTATGGTCTGTTGTGGCAAGCCTTTCTATGCTTGTAACACCCTCTCCAGTCATCATTATCCCTCTCATCTGTCCTCTTATTCTCCGTGGCAACAGAGCTTAGGATGCGAGTGCTCTCCTTTGACCCAGGGGGGAAAACTGTATTTTTAGCCGAATTACATCAACATAATAGCCTGCCCTACTTGCACTTGTGCCTTAAATGCCACAACAAACCGAGCTCAGTTAAGAGATTTCTGTCTATATTGTATGTATTATTACACCATTACCCAGCTGCAGTGGGGTCTGGACCAGTGTTGTGTCTGGTGTAGCCTGCAAGAACCTTCAAATGCGATGCAGTTTGTGAAACAAGATGAACATATTTACATCTACATTTACAGGTCACAGTGCACACAGCAAAGCTGCCTGTAACATGTTAATTAATTACTTTTCAAAAAGATACCATTAATGTACATATTGTGGGACACGCTATGAAACAGCTTTAGCAAGTTAGATAAGGGAATCACTGTGATCATTAGCAACTTTCTTAATATTTCAAATGTATTACAGTTCTTTGGATTTTCAATGGAAGACATATTTTTTTTTGTTTTTTAAATTTCATTAATACCTTATTAATCCCATGACAACAGTTTTTCCAGCACACAGGGAGGTAGCACAGAGTGTCTTGCTCAGGGACACACCTGGTGACTGGGCTGGGATTTGAACCAGGACACTGCACCCTCTCCTGAGGGCCTACCCATTGAGCCACCAGGCCACTAAATGATAAAAATAGTTCACTTGCAGTCATAGCGATGATTTCGTTTTGAGTCACCTTTTCCACCTATTTATTCTGGTGGACCCTACTCCATGCAGGGTACCCAGGGCAAATGGTGAAGCACCTCTGGACAGGGCATGAATGTCTTTCAACTGTTGGTGGGAACCAGAAAACCCACAGTAAATCCACACATGCACAGGGAAAATATGCTAACTCCACATACCACAATATAAGACAACAAACACAATATAAAGCAACAATTACTACTTACTGCTAACAAATTTTAAGACACATTTCTTGAAGCTAAGGCTCCACTGCCATCTAGTGGTAGAGTGTCCCATGTGCTACTCACAACCTGAAGTTTGCAAATCCTGCACCCATCCATCCAACTTTCTGTCACTTCTCATCTTGCATATGGGTAACAAGGAAGACAGGTGTTTATTGACTGATATTATTTAAATGTCATTTTAACTGTTTAGATATTTCTGAACTCAAAAGAAATTCCTTCCAGGGCTGTGTTAGCTAAAAGGTAACATGCACTTTAATCCATGTGCACTACAGGAATATGTGATAAAACCGAAGGTTAAGACCCACTCGCAGAACTGCAGTGAGGCAGCACTTTGCTCAGTACCTGAGAACGAAAATACTTCTTACTTGCTCTGTTTTAGCCCAGTACTATTAGGGATACCAATTTCTAGGTGGATTACAGTTAACCAACAAGAAAGCTATATGCAATATACCAGTGCTTTTCTATGCTCCATCATTTGTTTTAAGACGTACATAAGGAAAAAAAATTTAATAAAATACAAGTTAGAAAAATATTTCAAAACAGCATTTTGGAAAAAACACCTAAAATGCTCATTGATGTATTAGAACATTGAAAGTACTTTGCCTGTACTGGACTAGTGCGGTATGAGCCCAGTAACAAACCAGTTAGACTGACGAAGGCGATGTACCTTTCTGGCATTTTATTGCTAACTGGAAAACGCCTAGGGCTGTGCAGGATAAGCAGCGCGTCTATGTAGGGATGTTCTCTTACTAATTCATTGACAGGCTAGGGCCAGTTAATAACAAATTGTATGCGATCAGTGGGGCTCCAGGGGCATTGAGGTGTGTCGCCTTCTGCTCCTCCGTTCCGTCAAGGCTCGCTTCTTACAATGTTACTGAAAGATTTACCATGTTCGTAAATTGCGCGTTGGGTTTAAAATAAGCCACTTCGCGTGCCGGCCAGGGGGCGGCGCGTGGCACTTCAGATTTTGAGTAATCCAGCGTGCGGAGTTTGACCCGTTTTTCAATGACAGTTTCCTGTTAGAGAAGGGGAACGAGAGAAGGGGGTTTGACTCGCTGGGCTGAACCCTGAACCTGCAGCGTGCGTGTCAAAAGTAGCGCGTGTTTCCAGCAGGACGTGGTCAGGAAGCGCTCGCTCACGCATTCACTAGCTGCGCCTCGGCCAGCAGGGAAGAAGGGGGCACTCCGAAAGACGCCATGCAGCGAAGGACCCTGTAGTGCGGTGAAATAAAGGGATTACGGATGTCGCAAATTGAAACGAGTGCATTTTGACTGTACGGTAACCTCCGATTTCCGTCGTCGTTTTTTAATAGTTAACGATCCTGAGATATAGGTGGCTGTCTGCTGTACTGATTGCTGGAAGGGGGTTTCTGCGGGGTGGGTAACTGTGTGCTAGCTAGCGGGATAGCTATCCACGTAGCAAGGGCGAGCCCAGAAAGTGATTTATTGGACCACAAGTTGTGTTGATGCGAAGTGTAGTCTGTAGTAGGGGGTATGGATGCTTTCATTTTCTTGGCTGTACCATACTGCTACTACTTTGCTGCGAAGTTTTCTGTTGCTGATTTTTTCAGCCCGTTCTGAAACTTTTTTTTTTTTCTTCCCAAGGTTGGAAATGAGTGGAGAAGCGAAAAGCGCCGCTCCGGGATCAGAGCCTGACGGGACGAAACCCTCGGGTGCGAATAGGGAAAACGGGCAGGACGGCTCCATGAGCTCCCCAGCGGATTCTGCGCAATCTGCGGATTTGCGGGAAGAGCCGCAGTCCACAGCCGTGGATGTTACCCGCATCTGGATTCAGTTTGCGAAGACGTTCGCTGTCATTTTCCCCATTTACGTGTTGGGCTACTTCGCGTTCAGCTTCAGCTGGGTGTTAATTGGACTGGCGATTTTTTTCTGGTGGCGGAGGAATAAAGGGAATAAACACAGCAGGCTGAGCAGAGCTCTGGCCTTCTTGGAGTTGGAAGAGGAGACCGTGCGGCAAAGTCTTCCAACTTGTGAGCTGCCACCATGGGTAAGGATGACGGTTTGGCCAAAGGGGTTTTGTGCTGTTCCGTTTTATTTTCTGTTTAGCGAAGGGATCGTGAAAGTTGGAAAACATTTCACCAGACGTCCCAAGATGCTGTACACAAGTCACATTTTCCACGTCTACTTAATGGAGCAATGAGCTCATGTTCAGGCGCAGCCTAGTAGTAATTGTATTATAGCAGTGCCACAAACACAACGAGGAAACATTAAATCAGCATGTAGTGCGTGTAAATGTGTGTATGTAAAACACAAGTGACACATGAGCAGCCATGTTAATTATCGGCCAACGTCTGATGAATTACAGTGTCTCGAGCATTTTCCGTTATAATCGCGTGCGGACAGTTTGAATTTGAGCGTTCCGAGTAAACTGTAAAACGTAACGGTCAACATGTGATGTCGGCGCTCGGAACAAGAATAAGGGCTCGTTTTAGTTTAGTGTTTAGGCGAGCTAGTTAAACCTCTGGGGCGCAAAATAAAGTATATTTTTATTGATGGGTAGAGATGTTTTC
Source organism: Chitala chitala (assembly GCA_025773905.1). Taxonomy (NCBI): domain Eukaryota; kingdom Metazoa; phylum Chordata; class Actinopteri; order Osteoglossiformes; family Notopteridae; genus Chitala; species Chitala chitala. Next base: position 42,521 of record JABJVR010009008.1, read on the forward strand.
TTCTGTGTTGGATGTTTTCTTCTGTGCGGTTATGGGTGTCATTTTCTGTCTGTTTTGTCAACAGCTTGTTTAAAGTAAGCGTCAGTTCTGTTTAAACGTCAGCGTGTGGCATCCTTTTATTTTAAATTGTAAGAAATAAACAATAGTGAATAACATGCCACGGTGAATTATTTGGACTTAGTTTGTATATATCTTGTGTTCACATGTTTTAGTCAGTTGCCACCATTCTCCCCTAGCATATATTGATATCGTATAACCATTACTCACAAAAAATATTTACTGCGTCTTTAATGCTGCGACTTGATGGTTACAGAATATGAAAGTTTGTGTTGAAAATGCTTCCTGTTACACTCATGTCGTTTTCATAATATCAGAGATGTTTATTCTTCATGCAGGTTAAGTACTGGCTAGAGAAAGTGGCGCACTTGAGAGCACAGCGGTGATCGGAGACTGTCCGCTTAAGTATTTAAAGCGCACCTTTTTACGTCCTTTTCTGTTGTTTCTGCGCCACTAGCTGCACCACAGAAGCAGTTTGTCCGTAAGGGACACATTACCGGCGATCGGTGTTCAGTCGGTGTGGTGCAATGGTGGGTTTCGTCTTGATCTCCAGGTCCTAGCTGGGGGGGCGTTTGCCATCGCTGTTTATCCCCGGCTTACCACAGTAGGACCTGGTTCTTAAATTAGGTACGGAGAGGACGTGCCACGGACAGCAGTAACGTTATTTTGAGATGAAAATCCACAACTGCTCTCCGTGAACGCAGAGGAGGGAGCTCTGAAGTCGAGCGCCGGCCGAGTCCCACTCACATGTGCTGTATTGAGTTACAGTCATATGTAAAGACTGTGCAGTGCGTGTTTATGATGTTTAAGGCTGTGCTTGCGCAATGGTGACTGATACGTCTGCGCCGAACGAGGGCTTATCAAATAGTTTGCAATCTTAGTGTTGAACGTTGAAACAAAACCGAAAATAAAACCGAAGTAATGCTTGTGCAAGGTCAGACAAATATTGGTATAGGAAAGGCGATGGCCAGTTAACTCAGTGTTGAAGCATGAATCTCAAATTACACTTGCATTTTATGTAAATTTTAAAAAACTCAAGAGTATATAACTAAACGTGTTTTTATAGTTTGTGTGTGTGTATAGTCACAATACTTTCTCAGCTTGTTACATTATGCACTTTTGGTGAACAGAAGGAAAACTAATATTTCTTAATTGTAATTCCACATTTGGCTTTTGAGGAGTTACAAGTTTGGCTGAGTAACAAATCTATTTTTGATGCAATGTCAGCTTCTGACATGTTTCTTTTTTCCAACCGACTGTGCCCTTTGCTCATTTTGAGATAACGACGTCATGTTCTGTGGGTGTGGGCCCATTTTGGGCTTATGTCTTTGTTTCCTCTTTTTTCCTCCACTCTTTATGCTAAACAAAGAGATATTTGCCCAAGGCAACACTTTCGTTAGTCACAGCTGGCAGTGTTGTTGGGTGCCTGGTGTTTGTTTTTGCTTTTCTGGCTTGTGGAAGCTTCCAACTCCTGGTGCTGTTGTTGGTGGATGTGTTGAACTGTCTGGCTCTCAAAACTAATCAAACGAGACTGGTTAGCATTGATTCATTTGTGTGCCTCTGCATTGCACTGTCCATTAGCTGTGTTCGTTTGTTCCCTGATTGACTCCGCACTGTTTGTAGGATCCATGCGTTCCCATTAGCTGTATATTGGCACCTGGCTCTTTAGCATGGACGTGATGTAAACAGCACTGTTTCCACACTGTGCTGTAAACTTCTCATGGAATATTTAAGGCCCGATTCTACCTGAGAGCTTGACTCTGACCCTAACTGTCATTTAAGGGGGCTCCCTCCAAGCACAGTTTACTGGCTTGTTTAAACAGTGCCAAAAGAAGCAGCGTATTGGGGATTCCCGCTCTTGAGGGTTCAGACATGACGGTGTGGCGTACTATATCCAGGTGCTGCGATCTGTGCAGAAGTAGGCAGTGTTATTTACAGTGCAGAATGATCATTTTTTAAATTGAAAGGCTTAGGTCAGTACATTTCCAGGAGCAAGGTTTTGTTTACATGTTTGTAAGTGGCTGGGGGGGTGGCTACATTTGCATATTCTCTGTCCATGGCAATGCAACAACACGCCCACATGCCAGTCTCTATAAGATCATCTCCACACAGGAGCATCCATTCTGTTCCTCTGTGTGACATGTGACCTGCATAGAATGATGTCATACTGTGTATTGGTGGTTTAGTATTTATGACAGGAAGCCCTTGACCAAGCTCCATTGCATTATTTGAAACTGCTGCATTTTACCTGCATTCGGAGGGACTTGCCTGATAGACGTTTTTGTGAGAATGTGACCCATGGTTGGAGAATCTCATTGTATGCTGTGGGAACAAAAGCTGCCTTTGAGATGCAGGCCTGTACATGAAAGGTCACATGTCTCTGACCAGCAGGCCAGCAGTCCCTGACCGACTGTCTTGTTTACTCCATTTGCAGCCCTACAGCTGCCATAATGGACCTCATTACATCCAAACACAGGATTGTTGGTTCTGACCTCATGACTACAGCAGAACCTGCTTAAGCAGGATGGTTAAATCAAAGGGGGAACGAAGTTCATGATCTAGCCCTGTATCACAGCTGTGTATGTGTGCATGCATGCCATTGTGTGCACGTGCATTATGGTGAACTGTGTCCTTAAACTTGCAAACATTGTGATGCAAGATCACATGGTCATAATTATAATTGTTGTAATTAAGTAATTTAATTGGATGCTGTTTATTGCAGGCAGGGCATCCTGTGGAAGGGACATGATGTTGAAGTTGCTGTTTGACTTTATTCACATGTTCAGTTTTATGAGAATTCATGTGCAGATTTCACAGGCTGATGCATTTAACGCTGTACTGTTGTTGCCCCACACAAGGGGCATCAGGTCTGTACTTTTAATCTGTAATAATTTGAGGAAACCCTCACATCTGTTGCCTGAGAAGAATGCAGACTTCACATCTTTGTGGTATCTGAGCTGCCTGGTAGACAGTCTGTATTATAGTAAGGTTCACTTAAGCGCTAGGTTTTCTGGTTCCTCTGCATTGTCCACACATGAAAATCGACTGTAAGCTTGGACTGCCATTATTTAATTGACTGACTTCAGTGTCTGTGTCACAGTTCCCAGGCGTATCTTCACAGTTGCCAGTGTGTTCACAGTGTGTTCCAAGTGACCTGGGGTACACGAGGCCTTGGGTGTCCTCTGAGTGGGACTATATAATTCCATTATCTTATTGCTGGATGCTGGCTTTCACAGAATTCTCTTTCTGGTACAGCGTTTAATAACACGCGTGACTGACTTCCTCTGTTCACACGCTGCAGGAACCGGTGCCCTTTCTCCCCTTTGGCGAGTGACCTGGAGTTGCTGAGGGGGTGTAACATTAGGTGGATGCATCAGCATGATCTCCTTAAATAAACAGCTGTGGAGTCTGCGTGTTACAGGACTGCCCATCTCGCAGTAGCCTTGTTGGGTCCTGACCGACACAGCTGTCACTGCAGGCCACGGCACAGACCCTAAACCAGAGAATCCGTGTGTCATAACACGCCTGCTGTGGCTTGACTCGTGTGTTGGAAAGCGGAGCCCCCAGAGCGCCATGTGTCGTAATGTTGCCGTGTAACCCTCGCCAAGGAAACGGTCGCAGCCCTACAGCAGTAGCCTCTCGTTGTAGACGGAGCACCCTGTCTGTCTCCTGTATGCATGCCCACGGTGCTGGGACAGAGTCTAAAGAGTAATGTTCTGTGCACATGTCGAACTGTAGCTTGTAAGCTTGTTGGGAGATCCTCCTTCCTAAGCACCTCATTCAGAAATCTTAATTCAGGCATGTTGGTGTCATCGTTAAGGATTTAAAAGTTTGTGAGTGCCTGAGGTATCCATCCATCCATTCGTTATCTTAACCTCGTATTCCTGGCGAGGGGAAGCCTGGAGCCCATCCCAGAGCACATAGGGCACAGGGCAGGGGACACCCAGGGCGGGGCGCCAACCCACCATAGGGCACACACATACACAATGGGCAATTTGGACACACCAATCAACCTAACCTGCATGTCTTTGGACTGTGGGAGGAAACCGGAGCACCCG
>JABJVR010009009.1:0-10196 GCA_025773905.1 Chitala chitala
TTGGTGTGTCCAAATTGCCCGTAGTGTGTGTGTGTGTGTGTGCGCCCTGTGGTGGGTTGGCGCCCCGCCCTGGGTGTTCCCTGCCCTGCGCCCTCTGTGTTGTGGGATGGGCTCCAGGCTTCCCCGAGACCCTCACCAGGAATAAGCGGTATAGAAGATATGACTTTTTTTATGCTGTGATTCTTATCTTTGATTGGCAAGATATGTTCATGGCACAGTGTTGCATTGTTAAAATGCGACTCTAAAGAAGAGGAAAAACAACAAAAAAAAAAAAAAAGCTGTTATCAGTCTGCTGTCTGTTACACACACGGTGCATCCTTGATACTTGACATATTTGCAAGAGAAAAGGCGAATTTAACACCAATATGTCTGTATTAAATGCATTTGGCATCAGTCTGAATTCCTTATTGGTGACTGGGAATAATTAGTGTGTGTGAGTGGCAGTGGCTTGGCCATCCCACTGGGTTATCTAATGTGGACAGTGAGAGAGCACTGTGTTTATGTGACTGGTGCCATCACAGGATGAGCTGTAGCTCTGTGTTATGGCGGTCATTGTGGCTTTACCATCGTTGCCTCTGCGTCAGAAGTGTGTTCGGTACTAGCTAAGACTGGGCACAGGCGTCTGATTTCCTGCTATAATCTAATGACTGAGAACTGAGCTACCCTACTGGGAGAGGAGCCCTAATGAACTAAACAAAAGAAGTGATTAGTGGAGTCTGGTGCCTAAGTGCTTGGATGGCAATCTCAACTCTCTATCTGCTCCGCCAGCCGCCCGCTCCGCCAGCCGCCCGCTCCCCCTTGGGCACAGTGTTAGGTAAACACTGGTGGTTCCAAATTATTGTTGGTGGTAGCAGTTTTAGTAATCCTTGCTTACTTAATTTTCTGAGCAATAGTACAACTGTAAAAACAGTCACAACGCATAATGTTTGTAAACCAATACTACTATGAATAATTTTAAACAAAATTTTTGTAAAATTGTACAAATACTTTAAGTGGCTCCCAGTGAAGGCCTTGTGACATTTATTTTTACTGCAAAAATACTAATTGCCTTCAACTTGTTCTGGACTAACTAATTTGGTGTAATTTGAAAATTAACAATCTTAAAAACATGCTTGATGAAAAGGTTCCCACCTGTGGTGTAGTGTGTCTAAACAGCAGCCATAATGATTAGTTTCTTCCTCTCTGGCGCTGTCCAGCCTGTTTGCTGACATGAATGAAGAGCTCATGAGAAGACGAGCGCCTCCTACAGGCCAATTCACACTGCACATTTCTCTCAGAATATGTTCAGGACTCTGTACCAATGGGCCTGGCTATTGAGCCATCTGTCCTCATCCTTACATCCCCATCTGGTCCCATTGTCACGGCTCAGTTTAATCAAATCAGAAAAGACCAGAGTGGTATATTTTAACGCCCCGCCCCCCCCCACAGATTCCAATATAAATTGCAAACGAAGGCTCCTTTTTCGTTTCTGTCTTTTGGCACATTGCTCAATTAACCAACAGTTAAGTGAGGACAGATGGCTGAAGTTCTGTGTGAAGCCGCACGTTGCTGAACCGTATCGTTCTCCTGTTTGGACACAAATGACACTTCCACCATAGAGGCCCCTCCCCCCAATGGGTGTGCTGTCTGTTACATTTCCCAGCCAACAGAGGGCGGTACCCAGATCAGGCAGCCGCAAAAGGTTCAGTTTGAAACCGTACAGTTGGGCAGCCTGCTTCCACTTGGCTGTCACATGATTCGAGACGCATGACTGTCTGTCGTGCTTTTTCTCTTCACGCAGCTCAAATATGGCTTGGACAAACTTATAATAATCAGTCCTGCCATCATGCCAATGTGAATTTTGAGAGCAGTGTTATGCACGTCACTCGCTGAGTTTGCTAGTCTGACAGTTTTAGTAAAACGCAGGTTTTGAAAGTCCTTTTACAGGTCTGTTTAATAAAAATGGAGGAACAATGGATTATATATCCAAGAGTCTTTTAACCAGCGACTGTTACTGAGTAGCCTTTGAGTTTTTTCATTAAACTACAGGACTGAATGACATCATCCCGTTGTGAATACAAGATCGGTGTTTAAATGGCATTAATGATGTACTTCGATGCGAGCCAAATCATTTGACATGGGAGTTAATGACAGGGTGAAGTGAGGCCTCACTGTCGGCTGTGGGAGCGCATTGCACTCCGCCCGTCTCTGAGCGATACGATGTATGTGCCTGTAGCTAGTCAGGTCTGACAGGTCAGAGCTTATTTAACCCGCCTCGCATTGGTTACTGTTTTGGTCCTGTTCATTTGAGCCAGGCGGTGATTGACAGTAGAGTCCGACCTTATAGAACTTATACAGCCTCATTTTCGAACATGACTACTCATTTACAAACTAATATTATAAATAATAGCCCATGGAAGTAATGTTCATATGAGAAGATTCATCCTGTTAAAGGTGATGCATAGACGTAATATTAAAGGCGTTTTAAAATACAGTCATCAGGAAAAATGAAAGTACAGTGTGGTCTGTTTGCTACAGCTTAATCAAATCAAGGAATGATTTAGACGTAGATCATAGTCATTTAAGTACTGACTTTATTACTTTATTACCCAACACTGCTTTTGTATATTTATTTTGTAAGAATTTTCTTTTTCCTTTTTATAATTTCACTTCAGTTAAAGCTTAGATTTTAGTTTTTGAATGAAAGATCAAAAGACATTTTCATGTGTTTCTTTAACAGGCATGCCAGTAATTCTGGAGGGTGTCATAAGTCACTTATTAACAGAAACTCTACCTTGGTTTTTGCAGTCTGGGATGTAGTTGTTGCAGATTCAGCTGGCTTTGAAGTCTCCGGTTGTCTTGTCATAAGATTAGTTAACTGGTTACTGTGACGTTATGTGTAACTTTGCCTCAAGGTGTGGATTTGCATAGATAAAATGAAGACCTTATGGTTCCTTAATTTCAGGTTTCCTGCTTTGTGCAAAGCCTTCTGGGTGTTGTAGTGCAATCAGGTAAAAAAAAAAAAAAAAACCCATCCCCCTGCAGTAAACATGCAAGCACACCTAGAGCTGGAGTTATTAGTGCTAAATGTCACAAACCCCTCCCACTGCACGTGTGTGTGTGTGTATGTGTGTGTATATGTTTGGGGGGTGGTTAAGGATGGGGGGGGCAATGCATTTGTCTGTTTCAGGAGGAGAGACAGTCAGTACCAGTCAGTGAGGACAGCAAAAGCCTGTCCTTCGTGAAGACCTGCATTGTTACATTCCGTGCTGCTCTCTGTCTGTTTGTCTGAGCGCTCTTGTCACAAACACAGCTCTGCTTTATTACCCAGGCCCACTCTGAGTCACGGTACAGCGACCACTGGCTCACGCCTTAACGAGGTCACACACGTGCACCTGTGACAGGAGGTTTCTTAGTGACCGTAGGCGACACATCGCTATTTGAGTGTGCGTTCATCGTGCCGTTTTACTGTTAATAACCTCATTTTGCTATACTATGAATGACATAGTTAGTGCACTGGTTATACCTCATCCTACTGTTGGGTTTTTTTTCCTCCGAACATAATTAACGTCTGTTCTGTTTTGCTTCTGTTGAGCCATACCAATAGATTAAAAATAGTGTGGTTTCCTCTTTGATAAAAACTTGGTATCTTCCAACATCCAAAAATAGTTCCACTGCTGAAATTGGAAAGATGTGTTTTAATGTAGGGTTGAGTACAGGGCTCCACCTTGCGGTCAGTTGTTGTTACTGCGTCTTTTTCAGTAATGCTGCCGTGGAGGCAGACAGATAAACCTGGTGTGTGGCGAACGTGGAGGAATAAATCAGATAAGCGAAGAACGGGGCCGACTACCTGAGGGCATTCCTCCTGTGCGGTGCCAGAAGAGCAGGGAACATAAAAGGAAAAGCGCTAAGCAAGGGGAGATGTGGTGAGCTGAGGGAGGGAACTGAGCATGCCCAGAGTGAGGCAGTAGCGCTGGGAATGTGCGCCTGACAGAGCATCACTGAGAGGCAGCTCCACGTGAGGGTTGGGGGGGGTGGTGGTGGAGGTGGACGGCAGTGGAGTGTGTCGAGCGGAGAGCCGCGTTGCCATGAGAGCGCATCCGTGAGCGGAGGACTGAGCTCCGTCGCCGCTGCAGCTGCAGCGATGCTCCTCACACTGGTCTTCTACCTGCGCCTCAAAGGTACGGTCTCACGGCTTGCTCTGCCTGCTCTTTTCGGGCTGGGGGACCCAGCTAGAGGAGCTATTCCTCCTGGGGGGGTGTGTGTGTGTGCGTGCGTGCGTGTGTGTGTGTGTGCGTGTGCATGCGTGTGTTGGTTTGGGGGTGATAAGGGGGGGTTTACGTGCAGGTTCAGTGCACACATGGGCCATCGTGCATTGCAGACGGCTCCATCGCCCCCGGCGACAGTGATGGCATTAGCAGTACCACGGTCTGTTTTGATCGATCAGCACACCCGAGGTTTGGGTGCGGCTGCTGTGCGGGGCCAGGGCGGTCTGTCATCGATGTGTCAAGAGGATGCTGTACCGTTATTTGTGGCAGCGTTACAGCCATCTCCAGAGGGCTCTGTTCATGACTCGTGGCTGCTGGAAGACTCAGCATATGTCTCGCTTGTTCCAGAAATGCATCCTGTGTTCAGACTCACGCGTGTCAGGATGAATGACTTACTGAGCTTATGGTCTTTTGAAAACAGTGATTTCTTCCTGAAATCAGTGATGTTCTTGGTAGCGTGTAGCCAGTGGTGTGTTGCCATGGCATTCTGTGTGCTCAGGTTTTGAGTCTTGCTGTACACCACTGGACAGCTGATGCTGTGCCCACACACGGCTGAGTTCTTAAACACCTTGTGTGGAAACCCCCCCCCCCCCCCAAGTTCTCCTGTAAACTTTCACCTTTCCCGATGACCTTCATCACATTGCGGCTGGTGATGAACCTTCTCTTTTTGCGGACCAGAGCTAAGCTCATTTTGTTACTGGTTACACTGGGGTGTGTAATTATCTCTGACCAATACTGCCATCCATCTTCTCTTCCCGTTTTGTCTCGTGGTCACTTACCGGTGTAATTATTTATACCTTGAATTATTTGCTGTCTGGACTGCCTGTCTGTTTTTGATGGAAACGGTGTCTTCAGCGGCTTTGATTCTGTTCATCCTCACCCCCCTCTTGTATTTTAGTCCTTGAGCCAGATATGGGACAGGAGGCTGGGGGGTGTGGGGGGTGTGGTAGTCATTGTGTTCTTAATTCTCAGATGAAGGACAGTGTTTGCTTTATACGTTCACTTGAGAAGCACCGAGGAGTTTACGGTCTGACTTTCACAGCTTGGAAGGCTACTGGGTAACATTTTTATTTTAAGCAGCTGAAGTACCGTCACACTAGGGTACGACAGCAGGTCCTTTGTGGTGTTAGATCCAGAAGCTCTTCCCTCATGTCGTGTGTCCCATCATGTGTTTTAGGAGATGGTAAAGCTGAAGCTACACTGACACGCTTGGTAGAACAGATTGTTCTGATGCCAAGTATCGTGACGGTCTCTGCAAACCCCCCCCTCCCCCCATGTCACACATTTCCATAACAGCAGATCAGGGATGACACCTACACTTCCTACACTTAAGGTTTTAACAGCATGTAGGTAAAAGCATAAATTCTGCTTATTTGGTACTCCATGTCAGTTTTACAGGATTGGATTAAAATCCTGTAAATAGATCCACAGATATCTTAAGCTCTGAACCAATTTCATTCTTGGGTGCTGCTGGTTTGTGTCTGATGGGCCTTTGACAAAGGGGTGGTCAGAAACAGAACAGCATTCTGCTGAACAGTTGAGCTGAATTGGTTCAGTAAGGATCCACATAAATTAACAGCTGTCAACCATCAGTCAATTAAGAGCAATTACAACGACAGCAGTCTCATGAGCTGGAGAAACCAGGTACGGTCTTCTTGTCCTGCTTTCACAGTCATCCAGGCGACACGACTGTAAAGATTCCCATGAGGCGTCTTCTCTCAGGAGCATGCCCCCCTCCCCACCCTTATTGGTTACATAACATCAGGCTGGGGGGCCTGAAGATTTAAGTGTTTACTGGGGAGGGTCACATGGACCGATCATAGCTTCACACTGACACACACTTGTAATGTTTTTGGTGAAGATTTTGGTGCTTTGTACCATTAAATTTTGTTTGACTTCATTTGACAAGACTTGCCTGTTCGGGTGTTACTGCCTAAACCTTTGAGAGAGAGCGCTTGCTGGTCAGACCGGCTCAGCTGTGAGCGCTGATCAGGAGCGCTCGCTGGTCGGACCGGCTCGGCTGTGAGAGCTGATCAGGAGCGCTCGCTGGTCGGACCGGCTCGGCTGTGAGCGCTGATCAGGAGCGCTCGCTGGTCGGACCGGCTCGGCTGTGAGCGCTGATCAGGAGCGCTCCCTGGTCGGACCGGCTCGGCTGTGAGCGCTGGTCGGACCAGCTCGGCTGTGAGCGCTGATCGGGAGCGCTCGCTGGTCGGACCGGCTCGGCTGTGAGCGCTGATCGGGAGCGCTCGCTGGTCGGACCGGCTCAGCTGTGAGCGCTGATCGGGAGCGCTCGCTGGTCGGACCGGCTCGGCTGTGAGAGCTGATCAGGAGCGCTCGCTGGTCGGACCGGCTCAGCTGTGTGGGATGCTGTGGATGGGGTGTGGAGAGCAGTCAAGGCAGCTTGCACATGGCACAGGTCAGACTGAGGACTCGTCAAGGCTAGTGTTTTCTCAGGTCACGCTGAAAGTCCCAGCGACTATATCAGGGCTGGTGTGGTTCCCACAACCCTACAACCATCTGGTCTTTCAGTGGCACTCAGTGGACATGCTGGAAAATCAGGACATCAACCTTGAACCTTATGGTTTCCACCACCCTTACAGCGCCCAGCTCGCCCACAGGCACAGAGGTACTGGTGTTTCATGCCAGGTAAGTGGTTTGCTTGTGTTCAGAGGAACATTGACCATGGCACTGGGAAACACACCCACTGCCAGCACAGTGCTGGTTCTTTCAGGGACAGAACAGGCAGCACTTCATTGTGGTAGTTACTGATTTGCTCTGCCATCCCACCACAGACCCCTCTCTCTGCTTCACACATCTCATGGTGTATAACCTTAGGGTACAACAGATGACCCCCTGTGACACAAGGCAGCAAGCAGTTAGTTGCAGGTTTTGTTCGTTGCTTTGCTACACATATTGACTCAGGTATTTTGAGGACGTGTACGTGCCCACCAGGACCTTCTTTATGGTACACAAAGGCCTACAGAAGGGGAGACAAGTCTATCCAACTAGGCCAGAAACATTCTGACAAACATGATCAGACCAGTGAAGAGTTACTCTGAGAGGCTGAAGAAACTGTTCTTGGCTGACCCATCGTCAGAGTGGAGAGACCTACAGAACATCACTGGCTACAGGAACCCCCCCCCCCGCTGTGGAGAGCCTTCAACTGGCATACAAGCTGAATACATTTTACTGCAGATTTGATAAACAGAACTCCACACCCCTCATTCACCCCATCCCAGACCCAAAACCAGCAGCTGCCCCACCCCTGATGGTCTGAAAAAGATATGCATGGCTGATTTTAGAAACAAAAGAGCAGGAAGTCACCAGGTCCAGACAGTCTGACTCCCTCCTGCCTGGAAGCATGTGCTGCACAGCTGGCCCCAGCCACACTCCACCTGTGTGTAAAGTCCCCTCCTGCTCCACCATCGTCTCAGTGCCCAAGAAACCCTACATTAGTGGAGTGAATGACTACATGACGTCTGTATGTGGGAAGTTGAACAGCTGGCCCAGTGGTGCAGTCACAACAAGCTGATGCTGAACACACTCAAAACAGTGAATTTCAGGTGCCCCCCCCCCAGCCTACCCCAAACACAAGATCGTTGTTCTTGTCTTTTTAATTGCAAAGCACACTGAGAGCTACTGAAGTCTGATTCTCTGTATGTTCGTCATACTTGGCAATAAGAATGATTCTGAAAGTTTTTAATGGATTACGGTACTCATTGCTGTGTTTGAGCAAGAGCTGGATAGAAGGGAAGCACACTGTTTAATTATCTGAACTCACAACCCATAGGTTGTTGGTTCTCACCCCAGGAGACTCCCTGCTGTGTTAACTTTGACCTAGGTGCATATAAACCCTTATTTTGCAGTATAAATATACAGCACCATAAAAATGTTGTGTCTGCATAAAGCGGACATCTTGCCGTCTAAATGTGAGTCCTGGCTGGAGTTTCTTTAAGGAGTGTTAGCACTGTTATACCTGTATAAGAGGTGGCACCATACTGCTGCCGCTGGCTGCTGTTATGTGGGGCACAGCGGAAGGGGGTGGGCCGTGCTTTGAGTCGCCCTTCCTGCCAGCCTCAGCAACAATGTATGGAAGTGAGTCAGGATTACGTAAATATCCAGCATGAAGCTGATCAGCGCCGGTATCCTTCAGCAGCCATCTCTCAGATAACTTCTGGAACTCCTGCATTTATCTGTTTTTCTGACAGAGGGAAGATGGCCGGATTTGTCGTGCTGCAGGAGGACACCCAAGGTGCAGTTCTGTCACCTCCTGCCAGAGGAGAATGCTCGTCTTTTTATACTGCAGTTCCTCATTTGGCTTTGAGCTCAGAAAATGGGGCAGTGCAAAGCTCTCTCCGCTCAGGGGACCGCTGTACGAGGTTAGCGCTGTCGTTATGCGCGAGTGCGCGGCCTCCTCCACGCGCGGCTTCCTGTCTTTCTGTTCTATTTGTAGTTCACAGCTGGAGACAGGTCTGTTTTAGCGGCGTGTCAGCGTGGCGTCTCGGAGTCGGTGCACTGCCTAACCTTGGTAGAGCACCCAGTTGTCTTCAGTGCAGTTCTGTTACGTTTCTTCTGATCTGTGGCTTTGCATGAACGTCGTGCAGTCCTTCATGAGACAAATCCTCAAGATTTGTGTTCTGTTAAGCAAAGTCCAGCAAATCCTAAGACAACGGGGCACTTCCTGGCAAGGCTGAACGCTTGTGCAGGGCTTCCTGAAGCGATGGCGTTACCAAGGGCCTTTAAACCCAGCGGACATGGTTACTGTGAGCCGTCAGTCATCGGTCATCTGATTAAGAGCCGTGGGAACAGACACAGTAATGTAGGAATGTGGGCGGAACCTGCTTCTAATTGACAGTGCAAGTAAACCTCCGTCCCACTGTCATTTGATGTAATGGCCTGATCCTCTCCATCATCAGGTGTAAATGGGAGAAGGCAGTGCCTGTTTAATGTGGAACATATGAGGAATTGGAGGAGGTGATGTTACCCTGTTCCTGAAATGTGTAATGACCTTAAGTTACACCGTCTGGAGTTCAGCCCTGCACTCTCCTCAGTCTAAAGCGGGTTTTAATGATTATGCCACACCAGTGTGCTGTTGGCTGAGCATATGAAAAAGAGACAACACTTGCATGCTGTCGTTTTTGGCTAAAGAGTGAAACCAGCTTTTTGGTTTGTCTTTGGGTAAATGCTGCAGCTGTGGCTGAAATGTGTCCTCTGGGTGAAGTGACAGACGACACACTTGATCTTGCCACCGGCTGGACACTTCACCAGTCAGAGCTGATCTATGGTTTTAAACCCGTGAGGCTGTTAGTTTGAGAGTGTGCAGATGTGTTGGCTGGGCTGCGGGTTCTACAGAACAGCACCAGCACCTCAGACCAGCCGAGCAGCCTCTCAGCTCAGGGGGACATTGGGGTCCTGTGGGGTGGGCGATATAGCTACAGTATATCATGCACAATATTTTTGGTTAAAATTTATGATGTACATCATGATTTGTTTTTATTTATAAACCAGTCAAGTTGAGATGGATGTAATAATGTTAATTAACCAGTTAACCAACAGTTTTGTAATTAAACGTTTGTGTTGCCACCAGTTCACCTGTAACAATACAGGCATGGCAGGTCACCATGCGTACACGACTGGCCAGATTTTAAAATTTATTTATGTATACACTCATTGGGAAATAATCATTCGTGTTTGGTCAGAACAATAAACAAACCGAAGAACGTGAAAAACACGAACGAGTGTGACCCGAGCACACAGCTTTTACTGGGAGCGAGCGTGAACCGAGCACAAAGCTTTTACTGGGAGCGAGCGTGAACCGAGCACACAGCTTTTACTGGGAGCGAGTGTGAACCGAGCACACAGCTTTTACTGGGAGCGAGTGTGAACCGAGCACACAGCTTTTACTGGGAGCGAGCGTGAACCGAGCACAAAGCTTTTACTGGGAGCGAG
>JABJVR010009010.1:0-10194 GCA_025773905.1 Chitala chitala
GCTTGGTGGGTTTTCTCCGGGTGCTCCAGTTTCCTCCCACAGTCCAAAGACATGCAGGTTAGGTTGATTGGTGTGTCTAAATTGCCCGTTGTGTGTGTGTGTGTGCATGCGTGCCCTGTGGTGAGTTGGCGCCCTGTGTGCTCTGGGATGGGCTCCAGACTTCCCTGTGACCCTCACCAGGAATAAGCGATTAAGATAATGGATGGATGGTCAAAACTTTGGACTTCCTCAATTAAATGCCTGTTTAAACTGGATTTAAGAGTGAAGAAAAACAGCAACAAGTACCCAGCGTATGTGGGAAGACCATCAACACTGTCAGCCAAGGTGACTATTTAAAGAAGCATGTTCACAAAATGCCAAGAGTTTGCAAATATGTTACCAAGGCAAGCGGAGGCTATGCAGAAGAACTGAAAATATAAGACGGCTTAAAATTTTTTTCAACACCTTTTTGTTCACTGCGTAATTCCACATTAACTATTTTGTATCTTTAATTTCTTCACTGCAACTCTAAAAGGTAAATTGTGAAAGTAAAGAAAACCCTCCTGACAAGGTGAGTCAAAACGTTTGGCTGGTAATGTACATGAAAGTATGTGTTTTTCCAACCATGTGATACAAGTATGTAAATAGAAACGAAAGCTGTAAAAATGTGCAGTAGCGTGTAGTTTGGGGAAAGAGAGTTAAAGGGATGGAATATGACTGGATCTCCGTTTACTGCTATTTCTGTCCCTCCCCATCACCACGAAGGAGTAGTTATAAAACGGTTCTCTCTATAGAACGCCCACACCAGCAGTTGCATAATGCAGCGCGCTAGGTTAGCAAACACTTACACAGAGGTCGCACTTCAGGATACAATGACCAGGAGATAGTGTGCAGTGGACATTCCCCTGTTGGCGAACCCTGGCCCCACATCCATTAAGAGTGCTTGAAATCTGAACTTCTTTTTTCTTTTCTGAAATCACATCAGTGGAATTTATTTCCAAGCGTATTCCTTATTTTAGTCTTTGTGTTACTAAGCAGATTACCTGACAAAATTCCCACTTTTCTCAAATGTTGCCACCTAAGAATGCAGATGCAGCTTCCTTATGCAATTCCGATGTACAGGATGCAAAAACGTAAACCCACTGAAAACAAAATGTCGACAGTTTTTCGCTGTGCCGTCACTTCCTCCATGCTGTAACAGAAGGTTGGCTTTCTCGAGATCCTCGGTGTGGTTAGGTATGAGTCAGGCACAGATTGTGCACCTAAAAGGTGACACTTCAGACGTATTATTAGCAAACCTCCATGCTGATTCCTTTAAGTGATGTGGTATGGCGCTGCCGTGCCGTGACTTGCCGTTTGAAGCACTCTATGGTGTAGCTAGCTGTGCTGTGCTGTCTCCATGGCAACAAGCTATTGCTGTGTCAAATATGAAAAGACAGTGACAGCCATATACATCTGCTAATCTCGTCGTATCTTAATTGGAACGAAGAACAAAACATGCTTTCACTTAAGGCTCCTTCATCACGCAGAAGGCCTCCTTGTGCCAGCAGCTCTGGCTGTCTTTTTGACATGTGACATGATGCGAACCGATACCTGACTGACGGGGAGTTTTCCTGCAAGGTAAAACAGCATTGGCAATTTTGGCACCTCAAGGCAGCCCGCTGCATTTGTATGCCCTCGCAAACACATACACAAGCACACGCATACACACGCGTGCACACACACACACACACACACACACACACACACACAGCCTTCAAATAAAGCAATGCAAATGCTCCTCACTAGCTACGATGACGTCAGATATGGCAGGAAGTTGGATTTCATTCTGCCTTTTCCCGTGATCAGCATCACTGGGCGGTTGGCGAGATTGTGTGGAGAGGCAGATTAGAGCAGAGCAAGATGTGGGGAAAGTGCTTGCTTTTGGCCCCTGCAGGACACGCCCAAGCCATTCGGTTGTCCTGGCTGAGGAAGACGAGGCCCGTTTGTCAGTGTTAGTGGAGGCCGAAGACAGAGGAGGCTGATGGATGAGGCACCATTTCATCCTTAAACACCTGGTCAAGGCTGCAGGCCTCGCAGATAAATGACTGCTGTTCGTCTGCTCCTGTGGTTGGGATTCAGGCACATGCTGTTTACTTCAGAGGGCCAGCATGCTTTCCCTTATACAAGATCACTGCTGTGTTGTTTTACAACGCTCCACTTTTCATACTCTCTTAGTGTATACTTAAGTCTTCCTGTATGAAAATTTTCAGCAATAGAATAAATATATTTGACTGCTATATACAAATGATAAGGCATTGGAAATGCGTTGTGAAATTAATGTACAAGTCTTTTCTAAAGGAGAAAAAAATGTATATCTTAAAATTTAAAATCATAAGAATATCAAGGGCCTTTTCAGCCTCTAGTTGCTAGGGGGTCTGTGCAGCCATAAATACTGGGCATAGGAAGAAACTGCCAAAAGTATCTCATATGTTTACACTAGGTATTTGATCAATACATGGATGTAAATACACACATGAAGATTCTGTAAATGACAGATATGTAAACATTGATTTTATTCTTGTACATATTTTCTGTCTCCACTGTTCTAAACGTACTGCTGTTTTCCCATTATGAGTGTGCAGTGTTGTGCTGTGGTAACAGTGTCCTTTCCACACTGAGCTGGAAAGCTTCACTTCCTAGATTAAACAGTTAATGTTTTAATCCACCGTGTTATCCCTGCCTCTCCTTGAGTGCGGCTCCTTAGCCTCGGTTGCTAATGAGCGGCGGCGCTCCCACGGATGGCGGCACCTGCCGTGCCGAGCGACACAGTTTCTGCGATCTGTTGGAAGAGGTGTGGCCCTGTACGAACGGGAAGGCACGGTCTGACCTCCTTGCCATGCTGATTGGCTGCAGGTGTGACCCGCTGAGGCCCAGTCCACGATGCTGCCAGGGCATTGCTTAGTTTCATTTGGTCTGCGTTTCCTCACTGACAGCGGCTTGTGTTTGCGCTGCACTGTCCTGAGTGCTCGCGTGTGTTGGGCCCGGTTCTCTCTGGATTTCAGAATCCCGCTATACGCTAACACAAGTCAGCCAGACATGAACGTAGTTCAGCCTAAAGCAGCTTTGTCTTTTTTAAGGGCAGAAAATTAGATAAAGTGAATTTGTGAGGGACAATGCTTGTTAATAAGAAAAAATCTATAATATAGAATTTTTTTTCTCATTTTGTCAAAGACAGGTGCCTTTTGTGTTTTTCTAAAAAAAAAAAAAGCTTTGCGTGTCAGAAAATAAAAGAGGCAGCTAGGGATGGTTATTTTGCTTGTTATGGTGACATTATGTGGGAGAATTCATTCTCAACACACCCCTCCAGCATTGACACTTGAGTCTAAAAAACATAAAACAGAATTCTTAAAGAGACAGGGCAGTGAGAAAAACGAACTTTTAAATTTTTAAAACAATGAGATCCACAAAGCACACGTTACTAATGAAATTTTGTGACTGCGCTGAAAATTATCGCTGTGCCGCACTCTTCAGAATCCAGTTAAGCGTCCATCTATTTGTGTGTTTTCAATATGCGTTTATCCAATTAGGAGGATGCGGTCTCATTAAAACACTTAGACACGTACCTGCAGGGCTCTGTTTTCAATGCAATGCCGTGAAACAGAATTGAAAAATTAATTGAACTCATTTGCATTGCTGTCAGTTTTGGGGATCTGCCATTTTGCCTTAAGATCAGCAGGTGGCGTGGTGGCCAGGAGCTCTTGATGAGAATGCTGCCACACACAGGATAAGAGGCAAAATGACAGCCTGTGGAAATGGCTCTGGATTGAAATGGTTGTTGTGGAATTACCTGAAATAACACGCAATGAAAGAAAATAAATCCTAAAGTATCAGCAGGCACTGTGTCCCAGAGCCTGTGGGAACAAACAGCTGTCTATCTGCATGAGAGCCCGGTCGGATGACAAGCCAAGAATCTGCAATGTTCCAGCCGCTAGAACATTAACAGGACAGTGCAGTGGATATCTTTACTGAACAGGACAGTGCAGTGGATATCTTTACTGAACAGGACAGTGCAGTGGATATCTTTACTGAACAGGACAATGCAGTGAGTATCTTTACTGAACAGGACAGTGCAGTGGATATCTTTACTGTCTCGCTTGGAGGCTATTCAGCAAAAGTGGCATTGTGCCACGCTAAAAATGCTCTCTGTTGGCAGCTCGGCCTTTGATGTAGGCGACAGTCTCTCCCACCTGACCAAAGGTACAAGCGTGCTGAGGTGCGGTGGGGGTTGGATTTGTCAGGGGGGGTTTGTCTAGGGTTCCTGCTTGGTCTCTGATGCTGAGTTTGGGACATTTAATATTGACTATATGAACTGCACACTACATGCTGTGGTCTAGCATCCAGTTATCCAGTCCATTGTTCCAGTTTACCTGCCAATTTACCTGCCAGTCCACAATCCAGTCCATGGTTCCAGTCCACCATCCCAATCCACTCTTCCAGTCCACCATACAATCTACCTTCCAGTCCACCTCTTGGAACACCACCAGGTCCCTCATTTCAGTGTACTGTTGACTCCTTCCTTGTAGTGCACCATTCTGTTCTTCATGACTGCGTGAAATGAAGGACTAAAAGCAGCTACCACAGGCAGATTGTCCGTGGTTAATAGGCGACCGGCGATCAAACCGGTGATCAGTCTCTGATGCTATACGTTGTGACAGGCTTTGGTTCTCGTGTCCAACTTCTCCTGTGGCTCATTGGTTTTCTTCTATCTTGAACACGTTGGTAGGGAGAAGACACCAGAAAGACATCTGAGATACCGTTAATCACAGTTTGCAGTTACGGCCTCAGACAGTTAATGACTAGTTTTGCTTTGTTGTGATCGCTGTTCAGTGACTCCTGAGATTTGGTCAAAGTTTCACAGCAAAAATAGGACTGTGTAGGTTCCTGTTTTCACTCCTCAAGAGGTTTACAACCAAAGGATTACTGTATTTGTTTAATGTATTGCAATATTGTAAAGAAAGCCTAGAAAACACAAAACAATGGGCAAGTTATGGACTGACCATATTAGGATGGAGTGATTTGCACCTATGAAAATATGCACTTGGGCATTAGGGCTTTCTTCAGTCACAAAACTCCTGCTAAAACATCCACATTTTGCTCCCTAAACCCTTCACAAATGGTCAGTCATCTTGCACAGAGCCCCCCTTCCCCAGGAAGTCACTGGTCCAGCATCGCAGTCAGGAGACACATCTGCAGTGGTGAAAATCAGTTTCTGACTGGGACCAGCCGCAGCCTAGGGGTGTGTGCAATGGTACATTTCAGTGGCCCTGCTTTTGTACAAGTTGGCTCGTGCGATTTATCTGCGTGTGAACTGGCGCGTGTGTGTGCGCACACGTTTGTGGTCATAACGGGAGCATCTGTGCCTTTGTCCGTCCCTTTTTTCGTTAGCCACGCTCGTTAGCGAATGCGGAGCAGAAAGAGGCAGTGAGACAAACAGCAATACTCACTGGCTGCAAGGACTCGTTAAACCCCACAGCAGAAGGCACCTTCAGCGTCCTGAATTTATCACCCGTCCAGCAGTTTCTCTTCTCCACAATGGCCTATAACAACATTCATTAATGTGAGCATGAGAGTGTTTGGCCAACATTTATATTCAGAGCATGGTGTGTCGACTATTATTGAATATCTCACTGTGCAAACCTATGCGTGATTCATTATAATTCCTCTTCTTGAATAATTGTTTAAACAAACTACTGCACATAGTTTACGTTTCAAGAGTTGGATTTTAACTAAATGCTATTTAGCGTAATTGCTTTTCTGAGGGCTGAAGTACCTTTGTTCCTCTTCCTTAGTTTTTAGCCATAAAATGACTTGTATAGAAGCGCCATTCTAGCATTTTTTAAAGCGGTGGGCCACAAAGGGGCTATATTTAACATAGAGGGACCAATCATATGTTTTTCATTGACATGTAATTCTTTTCTGAACCAATTAGTGACTGACAGAAGAGGAGGGGACACTAAAGGGCCAATCAGATTTCTGCTAAAGCCAGTGCCCCTGTAGTCCCACCTCTGCTTGCATATCTGTCACCTGTACCTGACACATTTGTTCTTAATGATTATGTGACTCCTGCTGTGATGTTTACATTTATACCATCTTGTTGTCTTTAGAGGGCTTAAGGCATTTGTCTTTGGTAATATTAAAGAGGGCGCACCATCGTCATGCTCTGTTTACAGTACTACTATAGGATGCAATCACGTACCTGTCTTATGTAAGGTGCAATTTTTTAATTGTGCACAGCAACAAAAGGTAGATGGAGAAGGAAGAGGGTTTTGTTCAGTAATCTCGAATCCCAGCGCATATTTTTTTGCATGTCCTTGGCATGCTAAAAGAATAGAATGAAACGGCTGCAGCTGTTTGCACGACGCATTCATGCTCTCCTCGCCTCTTTGTTGCATTTGTGTTCAGCACATCCTTACTGAAGTTACCGAGGTGCTTTCAGCACATCTTGCTTTTAAACTTTTCTTTTTTTAAATGAATGAATTTTATATTTAAAACTACGTTTTAAATAAATCCAACAGTGTGCTGTGAAATGTGACTTTTGGAGATATGAAAGGCCCACGGCGCTTTGGAATGGACTACAGTTAGTAAGGCTGTAAGGTACTGTGAGGACTGCGTTAGAGGTCACAGCTGGCTTTGACAACATGAATGTTTCCCACGCAGCACTACTGACTGCAGGGCAGTTGCCCTTATGTGGCTTCAGTACCCTGAGAGGCCTTTATCTGTAAGTATGTCAGAGCCTTGACTTATACTTAATACCTACCTTTGCTGAAATTCCTCAGATTACACTGCAAGATGTTATTTGCATGGATAGTCATTGCACAGATAGTCCAGATGTCAGAAGCCTCCCTGTTTAGGGCCAGGCCTAGCTCAGCTTGTGTGTGTCGCTGTTTGTTTCAGTCCATTTCAAAGTCCCTCTCTGCTCAGTTTTCCCATCACCCAATTGCTGTTGGTACGCTCCAGGAGTGGAAGCCCATTGAGTGTTTGGCATAGGTGTGTCACTCTGGCATGGCCTGAAGATATGGGCACAGAGTCGTGGAAAGCACAGAAAGGGAATCTGTGGCACGGGGGATGCCAGACAGCCCCCTGCGTGCACTTCTGCCTCTCTGCCATCGGGGGGAGAATGGCACACTGCCACCAGGCTAAGGTTGGCAGGAAGAAGGCAGGGCATGCTTCGGTTGCCTCCAGGCGCCTAAGCAATAATTGTGATCCATGACCCAGATTAACAGCGGGGCGTGGCTGAATAACATGACGTCCGCTCGTTGTTATGGCTGTGGAGTTACCTGCCCTCTGCTGCAGGTATGACTGGAATTCAAACACAGAGTATCCATTTTGGACTGAAAACATTCTAGCCATTGAAATGAAGGAGCTGACCCTTACTCTGCTGTTGTCACTGAGACATTTTATGTTTACACTCAAAATTGCCCTGGCATATTTTGGGACGCAGAGACTCATCAAGGCAACAGTCAGAATCAGCGTTAATTTAAATCTTTTCAGTCATTTGCTCTGCTAATGACTGTATGCTAAAGTACATTATATGCATGTTTAATTGGAATATTTTAGTTGATTAAGCGGCTGGATATTACTAACAGGACTGCCAGTGAAATCCTCATCAACAAGGATCGTTATGTTACTGAGGCAAATGGGAGATTCTGGCTGCATGGAAACGCTTTGACCTCAATTATAGAACATCTGTAAAGACATGAAAATTAAGGAAATTAAATTGCTGTTATCGACTGACAGCTGTTCAATTTTTTTCTGTTATTTAAACCCAGAAATCAGTATCATATGAACAGGGGTGTCTAAGTAAAAGAGAACCAGCCCTGGGGTACACCTCTTGTTCCCCTACGACGTAAAATATTTAATTTGACTCGAAAGCAGGGCAGCCGTATGGCCTGCAGTCTCATAAATTATTAGATGCCAAATGTTCGCTTTGGAAATGTTAATGGTGTGAGAAATGCGCGCTTCTTCCAGCGTTTGTGTCTTTGTCCAGTTTTTCCTGCGTAGCGACTAATTTTTCATCTCTCCTTTCATCCGCACGAATCCACGTTAGCCGTCGCGAACGCTGTCCCGCACTCACGCCGTCCCGCACTCACGCCGTCCCGCACTCACGCCGTGCGCTGAGCTCACAGCGTTTGAAATGCGAATTAAAGCACGAGGTGGTAGCGCAGCCGTACCCGCCTGTCTGAACATAACGAGCGTTTAAAATGCACTTAATGAATGAGCAGCCACCGACACAACTTCAGTGAAATGCATGCAAGCATGCGGCTACGTTCTATTGAAGACGAGGCAAGTTGCGTGCATGCGTGTTGTGCATTGGCCACTGATGCGCACGTCTTTTACGTAATTTATTCTGGAGCTGTAAAATCTTAGTTGCAAGAAACAAACTCACAGAGAGCATAATTATGTACATTTAATTGGTTAAGTGTCACCCAGGGAAACATGCAGGTGCTGACCTGTGGGTGTCACACCATAGTAATACGGGTAAAATACTCACTGACGGGCTCTCGGGCTGCAGGTACCTGGGGGTTAGGCTTTAATGCTACACGCACGCACGCACGCACAAATATCTTGTAAATTTTTATATACTTTTGGTCTGAAAGCTTTTAATACAACCAACATTGACAAATAAAACGACATAAAATGTTGTGTAGACATCCAGCATAATTGCAAGCACAAGTGTTATTTTTTCCACAGTAAAGCTGACAGGACTGTGTTGTCAGAGGTAGCCATTCCACCTTTTTCTGAATGAAAATATTTTTTGAAAGATGTATGTATGCGTGTGTGTACACACACACACACACACACACACACACACACACACACACACACACACACACACACACACACACACACACACAGAGAGAGCCATAACATGACCTAACATTGAATAGGTCTGCCTTTTGCCACCAAAACAGCCATGACCTGTTGAGGCATGGACTTCACTAAACCTTTGATGACATGTTGTTGTATCTGGCACCAAGCTGTCAATAGCAAATCCTTTAAGTCCTGTATGTTGCGAGAAGGGGCTTCCATGGATCGGATTTGTTTTTCCAGCACATCCCATAAATTCTCGATTGGATTGAGATCTGGAGAATTTAGAGGTCAAGTTAACACCTTGAACTCATTGTTATGTTCCCTGAGCCATGTTTGCAGTGTGGCAGGGCACATTATCCTACTAAAAGAGACAACTGCCTTAAGGGAATATCATTTCCATGAAGGAGTGTACTTGGTCATAAAAAATGTTTAGGTAGGTGATACATGTCAAAGTAACATCCAAAAGAATGGCAGAACCCACGGTTTCTTAGCAGAACATGGCCCAGAGCATCACACTGCCTCTGCCAGCTTGTGTTCTTCCCATAGTGCATCCTGGTGCCATCTCTTCCCCAGGTAAGTGACACACACACACACCCAGCCATCCACTTGATGTAAAGGAACATGTGATTCATCAGACCAGGCCAACTTCTTCCCTTGCTCCATTGTTCTGTTCTAATGCTCACATGCCCATTGTAAGTGCTTTTGGCGGTGGACACCAGTCAGCATGGACACCTTGACTGGGCTACACAGCTCCATATGCAGCAAACTGTGATGTGCTGTGTGTTCTGACACTTTTATGTCAGAACCAGTATTAACTTTTTCAACAATTTGAGCTACAGTAGCTCTTCTATTGGACTGACCTACACAGGCCAGCCTTCACTCCCCACGTGCATCAATGAGCCTTGGCCACTCATGACCCTGTCACCAGTTCACTGGTTTTCCTTCCTTGGACCACTTTTGGTAGGTCCTGACCACTGCAGACTGGGAACATCCCCCAAGAGCTGCAGTTTTGAAGTTGCTCTGATCCGTTCATCTAGCCATCATAATTTGGCCCTTGTCATTCAAATCCTTCTGCTTGCCCATTTTTTCTGCTTCCAACTCATCGGCTTTAGGGACAAAATGTTCACTTGCTGCCTAATATATCCACCCACTTCTAGGTGCCATTGCAACCCATTGCAAGATAATCCATGTTATTCACTTCACCAGTCAGTGGTCATAATGTAATGGGTGATTGATATGTGTGTGTGTGTGTGTGTGTGTGTGTGTGTGTGTGTGTGTATGTATGTATATATATATATATATATATATAGAGAGAGAGAGAGAGAGAGAGAGAGAGAGAGAGAGAGAGAGAGAGAGAGAGAG
>JABJVR010009011.1:0-10191 GCA_025773905.1 Chitala chitala
GATGGGCTCCAGGCTTCCCCGCGACCCTCACCAGGAATAAGCGGTTAAGATAATGGATGGATGGATGGATGGATGATGTCCAAAGAAAAATGAGTGGATAACAGTTAACAAGCCCAGACTGTGTGGGACAGGCTCCCATGACCCCATAGAAGATAAGCAGCTGGGTAACGGATGGATAGATAAGCCAAGATTATTATTAAAAGAAATGAGTGACATATTAAAATGCTCACCAGCTTCAACACTAAGCTGCACCATCTCTTACTAAATTTCATGAAGACTGTGCATGCTTTAAATAATTTTAGATTTAAACCATATTATTAAATTCTTTCTCTTGTGGTGGGTCAGTTTCACAATTCTCACAAATATAAAACCTTGGGTTTTTTATAATGGACCACCCTGCTCCACACATTCTATACCATAAAAGGCAGCCAGTGGCTCATTGGGTAGAACATTAGGCTGGGGTGCAGAAGTCTCCTTAGTCCAAATCCTACCCCATGTGTGTCCCCAGTGATAGATCTGCAGGTGCTAAATAATGGTTGCCCACTGCTTCCCCAGGGGATGGGTTAAATACAGAGAAATAATTTTATTGTAACATGTATGTGTCATTTGTAAGTCACCGGACATCTGCTAAATAAGTGCAATACTTAAATGTCTCTTAAACTTGATATTTTGAAAAGAGCCTAAAATTGTCCAAAAGCACAGATTCTGTAAAGAAAGGAAGAAGGAAGAAGAGAAGGGATCAAAGGAGCTTCCGCATGTGGGCTACACACAGATTAACAAGAAGAGATATTGGTTGAATACTTACTGAAGGCAGCTGACATACTGTGGTTTGTCTCCACATGAGGTAAGAAAATAGGAATTGTTAAAGAATAAGTCAGGGCGAAGTTATCAATGTGAAATATAAAATGAGAAAATATTAAGAATACAGGTTGGACAACAAGCATTCCAGCTCCCTGTCAAATACAAATGCAAATATCTAGGGTCATGGGATGAATCCTCAAAGGCTGGGTTAGACTGGTTCTCTGCCTACTTGAAGTGACGTCCCAGTCTGTACACCAGTGCAATACATTTGTCATCATTGTGAA
The DNA here is from genome assembly GCA_025773905.1 of Chitala chitala. Lineage (NCBI taxonomy): Eukaryota > Metazoa > Chordata > Actinopteri > Osteoglossiformes > Notopteridae > Chitala > Chitala chitala. The sequence goes on from JABJVR010009011.1 coordinate 1,086, forward strand.
TATAAAGGTGACTAATATCACAAACACATTAAGTTCATTTTATTTGTTGTCAATGTTGGTGCCAGTTACACGTTTTCTTTATTATATTTTATATTCAAATGTCTGTCACTAATGCAACTAAGAATGTTTTAACATGCCACACACACACACACACAGAGTTGTAAAAACTTGTGCACTATGGCACACTTGTGGTTTAATAATATCTGATATGAATTGATTAACATACATAACTATAGACAAATTTGTCAGATTTTTTTCAAAAATTTTTAAATAAACAGTGCTGACTGCCTTTGTCCCTGTTCAGGCTCCCTAGTTCGCCGCTCCCTTCCCTATATTGGCATTACGTTTGGCTCGGTAGTGGATAGCTTCATGACGTGATGCAATATTTTATAACTTAACTGTAATTTGGAAGCGTGCTTTTGTAAGTCATAAAAAACTAATTAATTTATTTCAAAAGTTTATGATATTAATAATATTGACAAAAGTTATATTATATTTATTTCCATTTTCGTAATTTAGTGTTTGTGTACCTCTGCTTATTATTTTGTCTGATACTATAATTAACCTCAAACGTTTCGAAAGCTGAGGGGACCATATAGAAACTATTTAATATTTCTATACCCGTCTTTTACTGTACCAAGGCAGTATAAGCAAGTTTTTGAAACGTGTAGTTTTCTTTTAGGAAACATCGCCACCCCATGGACGACGTTCGGAACTGCACATAATGAGAGCAAACAGCGTATGTTGCCGTTTAATTAATTATATTAGGAACAATAATGGAGGCTTACATGATACTCCATTTATTGTAGCTGCATTATTCATACAAATGCAGTCCCTAGTCTTGTATATTTATACATATATTCGTGTATGAAATTTATACCCGGAAACAACAACCATATTTGAGTAAAAAGTTGGATAGAAGACAAAAAGTCACTGAGAGCCATTACACAGAAAACGTGTACTTATTAAACTGCATCTCTTTACAATAACTAGATCCCACAATTATACAATTTGAATCACAAAACAGTTCTCTGGCTACTCACAGAGAAATTAAATGGGTCATAACCATCATCACTCCATACATCAAAGCACTACAATATCTGGGACATCCGACATTTGTCAACTATAAATTAAATTGAATTTGGATGCCAATTCTTCTAATTATTTTTTTCTGAAAGGTAGAGCAGCAAAATTCATTTTTTACAAATTCAGTTGCCTTATTTTACAAAAATTACACCTACACAACTGCTTTATGTTAAAGTGGATATTTTACTTTTGCACATTGGTCTATCTTGAACTACTGTACAAACACCGCATATTGTATCTATTTGTAAAACTAATTTTCACTGCAGAACAATCATCAGCACAACATTTTAAAGGAAATCCATTTTATTGCATGTACAATAATGTACACAATTTTAGTAAGGTCACACAAGAGACCAGTAGTAATGATAAGAGGTATATTTGTAGTTACAGTAGCCTGTCACAATAAATGAAACCATCCTGTTTGCCATAGAACTGTCTTTACCCAGTCATTTTCATGAGAGTCCAATACAGGATTTCATCAGCATGTTTCAATTTATTTAAACATTTAACCTGAATAGTTAAAGTAAAAGGAATTTAGCAATCACCATCCTCAAATGAAAAATAAAGACAGCAAACAGATGGTTCATAATTGTACGTTTCCTTAAAAAATACGTTATGTTGTCACAGGTGGTACACCACTTGCTTTTATGACATTGCATCTTTCTGTACGCTGTTTTATCCACTGTGAGCCCTTGAGCTTGGTGATGTCCCTGAAGCTGACATACATTATTTAAATATCCTCTGATCATTCTGCACTGGAGTCTGTGTCATCATCAATGTAGTCCTCCTCTACAGGAATTCCTCTATTCCTCGTGTCCCATTCTTCCTCGTCGTATTCGATACTGTCATTATCCTCCAGAAGTTCGTCCTCTGGGTCAGTGCCGCCGCCTCCACCCCCAGCAGCCGCTGCGGCTGCCCCTGCCCCCTCTGCAGCTGCCAACACGACAGCGTTCTCGTTGGGGGCGATGTAGCCATTGTTGTTAGAAAAGGTTCCATTGTCCTGGGAGTCGTCCTCTATGTAGACCTTTTGGTGGCACATTGGGCAGGTGTCCTGTATGTATAGCCACTTGCGTAAACACAGGGCATGGAAGTAATGGCGGCAGGGTGTGAGTCGTGCAGACGACACAAATTCTTGATAACAGATAGCACAGACATCTTCGATATTGCGCAATTGACTACCCTTGACCTCCGGAAGGGAATTTATCTTCTTTACTGCGGTTCGCCGGTTGATGAACGTCTTCCAGCCGTTCTTAGCCTGCAAGTAGATATTGAAGTAGGCATGAAGGCACATCATGCAGGCCCGTATCTTGCTGCCAGATTCAAACATCATGGTGTACGCCCCATTGCCAAACATGATCACCCCAAAGACAAATTCAATGATGTTTCCAGTGGAGCGCACGTAGTACACATAATCATCCAGTCTCTCCCATAGGACGTTGTAATAACCGTCCACCATGAACAGCGTGTAGACCGTCAGTGAGACCATGACTTTGAGGCAAAGCTCCACACAGAAGGCAGTGACAGCAAACAGCCAGGTGTTCAGTGCGTAGTGGTGCCACAGGGCGTAGCTGAGCATGATGGGCAGCACAAAGAGGCAGAGGGACACGAGAAGAACGGGGAAGTGCCGGCGGAAAGACGACACATGAGAGGCACTCAGAGACATGAGGACTGGGTCTGTCATCCCGTGGATGAAGTGCAAGATGGCGGTCAACAGAAGGCACATGTTCCGGCTGAGCCGCACCAGTCGCTCTATGGGGTCCAGCCCGCTCAGCCCTGTCTGCAGAGCCAGGATGAAGAACAGTACCGGAGCCACAAAGCCCAGCCGCTTGTCCTCCTCCTCTGTGGAGCCGATGAACGCCAAGATGCCGAGGCCAAGGTAGTGCGCGATGGAGGAGATGATGGCACTCATGCCCAACACAGTCAGTGTGGAGTCGCAGCCGCTGATGATGAGGTTGCTAAACAGGTCCCAGAAAACGTCCCCAGTGAGATAATTCTGGCTGCCACTCTCGGTCCCAACCACTTTCACCACATAGACCAGGATTACTGCTTGTGCGGTCATGCGAGTGAGCCAAAAAACCCGGAGAACGTCAGGAAAGCGTATCCTCTTCCAAGTGTCCTCTAGCAGCATCTGGACTCCATAGATACGATACATGTGCCGGACGAGCAGGTACACATAGCGGCAGGAGTAGTAAAACCACTTGAGCTTCAAAGTCAAGTTTACAGCCGTACAGACAGCCAGCACAAAGCCACAGCCAACAGCGACTGCCAACCGCATCTCCAGTGGCAACTCAAGGATTAGGCCCACAATGGGTGTGGTTACCACTAAAAGGATCAATATAGCCAAGGTGGACTGTATGTTGAGCAACACTGAATACCCTGCACCAAACACTAACTGGACTATGGTTAAGCCCAGCCATAAAGTCGGTCCATTCTGTAAGCCAAGCACAGATAAATAATACATGCTGTAGAAGTCTGCGTGTGAAGTGATGTAATAGTTGAGCCAGACGGCTGCAGTTCCCAGGAGGCCTGCGAAGAACAATGTGTAGAACTTGAAGAGCGCTTTCTGTGATAGAACCAGGACCACACTGGAAAGCAGAACACCTACATGGAAAACAAGGATGAAAATGTAAAGAAACTATCGAATACACATATGGCTTCCATAACAGCAAACAAAAAGATCTTATTAAGACTCCTATCTTAATGCACCCAGTAAGTATTGCAGAAAAATAAAGGGAGAAACATGGAATAAGGAGAAATTAACTAAAATACTTAAAAGCAGCACTGGAAAAGGTTGTACAGGTAATCCGTTTCAGCAATACGGAGAAGGGTTTTAATAGGAAAAAACAGGGTAAACAAGAACTTAATTTAGTATTTTTCTTGAATAGTATGCGTTACGACCTATTAACCAGAGAGCTTATAATAAACAAACGCAAAAGTGCAACACTTTGTAAACGTGTACCTAGACGTCATATCCATATTATTGTGTTATAAAGACTTATGAAGTTCGCTGTACGCAAAAGGCGTGGCAAGCATAAACAATGGTATAACCAGAAGCTTAGTATAACTGGGCACCTGGAGGCGAAAACGGGAGTGGAAAATTTAACGAACACAAATGTCCTGGCAGATATTTTGCCAACTAGTCCTATGTCTATAGATAACGGGCACTTCACTACATTATTGCATTTTCTGGAAATATTGTATTAAGGATTCGACAGGACCTCTCGTTTAAGAGGTAGTGGAAGTGGCTTTTCTGGTAATCAGGAAGGACATGCGCATGACATGTGAATATAGAGTACTGCCAAAAACAACGAAGCGCTATCGAAAGCAGACGTGCATTTCGAGCAGTGCAATATCCGGGACATCGGACGTGTGTCAACTATAAACTAAATCGGATTTGGATGCCAACATCTAAATCGGATGCCAGAACACTTGCATGACAGGTGACACACGCAGCTGCTAGTTACCTGTTGTGGCAAGGTGGGTTAGCGACCAGGTTTGCCAACAATGACAACCTGTATCACAAATGACTTTGATGAAATAGCACTAAAAACACAGAAGCGTAAACAATCTTACCCAAAACTTTGAATAAAATCCTTCCGACTGCCTCGGTCCATCCGGTCCCTGGATCAGATTCAGTGTAAGAGTTAAAAATGGCGTCGATAATAAAGATACAGGGTACTCTGAATGTTACATCCACTACAGCCAAGGCCTGTTGGCCTATTCGGGTAGGTTGGGACGCCATATGTTTCGAAAAAGAAGGAAAATATATGTTCTTACGAGCTCAACACATCGTTACAATATTCTACAAGTCATTTTATAGAACTCCCTGGCTCTGCCATCTTCACTGTAGTGTTGCTATGCGAAGAAAAAAAAAAAACGCGGAAGTAACGCCTACGTGAAACAGTCGTGATGAAACGTAAGGCGTTTTAGTGCATGACGTGAACAGAGGGCGGGGCTTGTCAATTGTCAATATTGTACTGGACAATGAATAGTTTAATTCAGTTCAATATATATATATATATATATATATATATAGCGCCTTAATGTAGTCTTGCTGTTAACCAAACTTCATATTCGTAAGCAAAGGCAATTTATATATTTATATACTTTATACAGTATTTTCTCCATACTTCTGGTATAATTTAACATATTTATTTTTGTTTAATGTTTTGTCTCAACCCCTGATCTTGATCTAGTTTGATTATTTGAATGAAACAAACAGAACAATGTGTAAAAAAGTCAGTAAATAAAATTAAATATACAATTAAATAAATTTAAAAACTGAACAATTAAACAGAAAATCCTGGTAAATAATTCAGTATTATCCATACTTAAATGCCAAATAGCATGCTGAAGTAATTTTGTTTTAATCTAAACTGTATCTGAGATGGGCCTAATGGAAACTATGTGCACCAATACCTGCTATTTTACAAATTTCGGCGTTTAACTAAAATACATGTTTTAAAAACATGCGAACCATAAAATGTGATTAACTTGTTAAAATAGTTATCCGTTTTGGAAACACTTGGATTAGAAATTGAAGTTGTTTTCATCTTTTTATCGCTCCTTGTATGAAAAAAATAGTGATTTAATTCCAACGGTTTTAAAATTATTAATTATAAATGTGTTTCTAGAAGACATGCGTTTAGCCATAAAAAGATAAAAGCAGGGTTTTGAGTCAGTCCATTTCAATTTGTGAATGCGTAACTTCCCTAGGATTATCATCAACTGAATGATGTGTAAGAGATTCGCGTTCATTGTATTGTCCATTAGGTACCGCATTACATCAAATATATCGACCTGTACATTAGTGCTACCATTTCCTTTTAATACATATTTACATGTCTACCCAAAATATATTAGAATATACACAATAAAAAATGAAAAAAAATTATTCATTATATTACAGAAGAATAAAGGTCCCTTAAAACAGAACAATGACGTTAGTGGTGACGTTACTGCTAGCAGCTATGCTCGTCCTCGCTGCGCGTGCGTGATTAGAATGAATAACGGAGGAGGCGTTGTGCGCATGCGTCCTGTGAAGGTGAAACCGGGCAGTAGGTCCGCCGGAGAAAATGGCCTCCGCGTACCTTACGCACCAACAGAAGGTGCTACGACTTTATAAAAAAGCTTTGCGACATATCGAATCATGGTGCATTTTCAGGTTAGAACGTCTTATTTTCACAACGGCTGACCAGATAGTAATTTTTTCTTTTTGGTGTTGATGATTTATGTTTCCTAATATTTTGCTAAGGCCAAAGTCTGAGAAACGTATGTAGATGCAGAACTTGCATTTCTGTATTTATATAATACTGAGGATGCCGAATACATGTTTGGTGCATAGTAACCGATAGTTTATCGTATATTTTTGTAACAATAGTATTTGGAGTAGCTGAATTGAAGTAGCACAGTTATAACGTTGTAATTGGAGAGTATTATGCATACCTGCCGTGTATTTCAGTAAACTCGAAGGCATTGGTTTTAAGGTTTAGTCGTGTACTATAAAATGCATTTCCCAAGGTATTGCATTTGTATTTTTAACTACAGGTATCGTGGTGTGTGTGACTTAAAAAGAATCGTTTAATTTCAGGAAATTTAACTAGCTGGAGTACTGAAAGTGTATTGCAGCCGTATACATGGACAAAATAGGTTTATTACCTTTTCAGCATATTTTCTCTTTACCTAAAATTGTTAGAATCAATATCTTGCACTATTTTGACCGAACTACAAATGTTCCACTCCTCTAGTATTTCCAAAATGTGCGTTAGATTTAAGGAGTCATATTCAAGAACTGTCATTTGGGTGGTAATGTTTTGTGAAGACTTTTGGGATGCAATATTTAGTTTTTTTTTTTTTTTTTTTTTTTGTCAGTCAACGTGTAATCTGGTAAAGGCATATTAGTATAAGACTGCTTAATAGATGGTTGTAATGTATTGTATGGTAACTTTATTATGGGTCAACAGGGATAAGTACCGCTTCTATGCCTGTATGCTGCGGGCCCGCTTTGATGAGAACAAAAATGAGAAGGACATGGTTAAAGCTACGCTGATGCTTAAGGCTGGGGAGGAGGAGTTCTGGGCCAACCAACACCCTCAGCCATACCTCTTTCCAGACTCTCCTGGGGGTACCTCCTATGAGAGATACGAGTGCTACAAGGTTGGATCCCTGCTGAATGCTTCTGCAATCTATGCTGTGTGTTTTGATGAAGGTTTGGGATACGACTTTGGTGTCTCTGTCCTCAGGTCCCTGAATGGTGTTTGAACTACTGGCATCCTTCAGAGAAGGCCATGTACCCAGACTACTTTGCCAAGAGGGAACAGTGGAAGAAACTGCGAGAGCAGAGCTGGGATAGAGAGGTTTGTCAAAAAATTGCTACAGCAGAACAAAGAGCAGGGCGGTGTTTTATATGATCCCATCCCATGAAATATTGTTGCCTATGTTAAGGAACCTATTAGTGTATTTACAAGATGTTACTGTTATAATTCCTAAGGCCTTGTTGTCTCCCCTCCTGGCTGTTTGCCTTCAGGTCCAGCAGCTGCAGGAAGAAACTCCTGCTGGGGGGCCCAAGAGTGAGGCACTGCCCCCAGCCCGCCGGGAGGGAGACCTGCCCCCTCTATGGTGGCAGTATGTCACTCGCCCCAGAGAGCGGCCTGTCTAAGCCCACAACAGTAACAGATGGGAACGGCTGCTGTGGAATTCAAATGGGTGTTCAATGTGTGTACAACTGACCCGCTTTCAATAAATTATCCATTGCAAAGGCAAGCTTGTGTGTGCAAATCACTGTAAACTGTGTAGCCTCGTTTTGAAAGGTTAGCTTTGTTGGATGATGTTTTGTTTATTCCAATGTGAATTTAATTAAAGCATTGCATGGCCTTAGTAATTTCTGCAGTCATAAGAATTCAAATGTTTGAGAGGGTTTGCTGTATGCTCAAGTGCTAATTTGATTTCTTGGTCACAGCTGTCCTGAGGAAGGTGGGGTGTCTTGTGTAGGTCTGTTTTGATATTTGTATGAGCACCATGAGATTTGTTGTTAGCATCATCATGCGCACACACGTTAAAGAGAGATGTTCAGCCTTTCAGGATGGATCATAGAATCTGTTGAATTGGTTGTCCTGGTACAATGGTGTCAATATGTGTTTTTAAGGTATTTTGACCATGGGAATTAGACCATCTGTGATAAGTCTTACCATACCAGCATTATGGTCAACACAGCAGTGCAAATTCTCTCTCCTGAGTAAAGTTTGGTATGCCTTTGAATATTCATCTGGTACAGGGGCACCACTGAGTGTTGCCTGATTTGGTCTGCCAATCTGTCTGTGATTGAACATACTAGTGAAACCAGCACGACAGTGGTGGGTGCCCCTGAGCAGTGGTAACTTTTGTTAGATGCTTTTAAAAGGCAAGTTCTTCCCTCCTTTTACTAGTTGGTGAAGTGTCCAAGAGGTTATAGAAAAGCTTCCTTGCTCCAAGCTTTAAGACCTAATAGTGAGGCTGTGGTCACAGTCAGCAACTTACCTTAATGGTTGTAATGTACAATAGTCATTCCTTCCCCATTTTCGATATTCTATTTATGTTCACTTTATTGGTCATGTGCTACCATTTCGTAATTTTGTTTTTACAACAGCAGCATTACAGAAGTCATCACTGGTCAGTGCTGCATATGTTGTGTATCTGATAAACGTCAGTTTGAAAGCATGGTAGTCCAGATGTAGAAATGCATATTATATTAAATTGACACCTCTCCAACTCAATCCAGGCAGGGAATTTCATTGCGCAGCATGGCTCGTCTTATGATTGAAAGCATCCTGTTAACAAAAAGGATTTGGATCGTCTTTAATAGAGGCTGAAGAAGTTGTTACACTGGGGAAAAAGGAAACCAATTTACAACCTGTTTGGAACTGCACATGGGGGGGGGGGGGTGTAAAATAGCGGTAAAAAAAAGCAAATAAATTATTTGGAGGTCTTGTATTGTTTTGAAATTAACCTTTTACAAAAAGCAAAAAATTTTAAATTACTTAAA
>JABJVR010009012.1:0-10190 GCA_025773905.1 Chitala chitala
GTGATTGGCTGATTAGCAATTTGTGTTACCAAGCAATTGAACAGGTGTACCTAATAAAGTGGCTGGTGAGTGTATGTTGATCATGTAGTCTTTTACCTATACTGTAAAAGAAGTCCTATTCTATTGTTCAGGGAACTTCTCAGTTTTTTGGAAGTGGGACTTTCCTCAAAGTATTATGAATATTTACGCAATAAGGAAAACTTTCTCCCGCTTGTGTGAAGTATTGAATTTGTTGGTGTTTGTAATTTTTTTTTCACAATATGTCTATATTGCTCAACACTAGTTGACATTTTTCTTTGTTGTGATGATCAGATCGGTACAGTTTACGTCAACACAGATTGTCACATGGGACGTCGGATCTGTTACCTTCTCTTATAAAGTATGCCACCATTTTTACAATCTTTGCAAGTGTAACATGGGCTTCAGTTGATTTGTAAAATGTGTCTTAATATCCAAAGGCTATATTTTGTGTAAATTCAGTCCAGGTGTTTCCCGAACCAAATCCCTTGATTTGCAGCCTATACATTAGTAACAACACAGAGCCCACAGAAACATTTCCAACTGTGTGTCTATAAGCTTGCAGTAAATCAGTGTATTGTGGGTCTGTGAGCCTGCAAGTAGGTCATTGTACTTTGGGTCTGTGAGCCTGTAGTAGGTCAGTGTTCCGTGGGTGTGCTGCATTATGAAAAGGCATTTGGACTCACCGGCTCACCTTTCTTTGTGTGCCTCAGGTGTGCTCTGGCTGTCAGTGGTTTCAGAGGTACTGTACATCATGCTTCTCATCGTGGGATTCAGCCTCATGTGTCTGGAACTGTTTCACTCCAGCAGCGTGATTGACGGACTCAAACTAAATGCTTTTGCTGCGGTCTTCACTGTGCTCTCAGGTATGTGGTCTCAAGTTCATCCTCCATCCCCTGCTCCCCCATTTTTATTCCAAGGGTTCTCTCTCTCTCTCTTACTCTCTCTCACCACATCATTAAGCTTTAAAATGGAATGATGGCAAATGTTAGTGAAACCAGTGTTTCTGAAGGCACTACTAGACAGTCCTGTGGAATGTGACTAGCTGCCTTTTTGGTGTTTCACAATGAGTCAAGGTTACACAAGGTTTCCAATAACCAAATATAGAACGGATAACAAAATGGTAATTTAAAAGCGCTATGGAAGTATAATATATTTACATGAGCGGTTTGGCTGCTGACTGCTGTCACCGGGGCGATCAGCTAGAAAGGAGGTGCATGGAAAAAATGCAGGTCATTCAGTACAGCAGTCACTGGAGACACATTAATCACATTTAATCAGGGCTGATGTAAAAACACTGACTTATACAGCATACAGGGAACGATACTGATACAGCACCAGAAAACAAATCATACTTACATGGTTAGATGATTGAAAATATGTGGGTTTCAGAATACGAAGATTGTGCTCACTTAGGTTTTCAGTGTCTAGAACCGGTTTGTCTCTGCGAAATCCAGCTGTTCGCAAACTAGAGCAGCTGGCTGTTCTCACTGCAGATGACATGGTTTGCTTGCAGGCTTACAGTCAGCCTCTTTGTAGCAGAAAATGCCATTTACTTGCAGAACTATAATGACATTTTAGCTGCAGGATGGCTTCTGTTAACAGAGGACATGAGCAGGACTAGAGTTTAAACAATACAGAAGTGCTGAAAGCCCATGTATGCATTGCTTAAGAAAGTAACATTAAAAGATGCTGACAGGGAATTTTTTCAGCAACACACACATTACACTAACACAATGTATTTCCCTTTCTGTCCCCTTTTTAAAAATCCTTTTTCTTATTATTTAAGTGCAACATTATGCAGAAGGGCTCACAATTAATTTCTGAAAAACTTTACTAGGGAAAATAATAAGCACAAGAATATAATTATATTACTTTAAAAATTTGAAAGATTACAATGTTAGCTTTAGTTTTCCAACAACTCACATCTTCCGTGAGTGCCAGATATTGTGTTGATGAGAGGGCCTTGTTAGCTGTTCTCTGTTTGAGCAAAGGAGGGACTTCGTTGCTGTATGTTTGCTGTAAGGACCTAAGGTTAGTGGTTGAAGATCCAGCAGGAGCTTGGCTCTTGTGTGTTTCAGGGAAAATGCAGGGCCTGAATCGCTTCAATTATAATATAATTTTATATAATATAATATAATATAATCTCCCTGCAGTACATGTAAAATGCACTGAGTCTAATTTTAGCTAGGCAGCTAAATGTATCAGGAGCTACCTGACTGTGTTTTTAACAGTACTGTAGTTGCTTTTTTTTTTTTTACATATTTGGAGGTCAAGGCTGATCTGTGCTGCAAGCTCCTGTTTATGTAATCGTGATCGTTATGTTTCTGTTCAGTGCATTTTATTCTCTGGGATACAGAGCTATTACAAACTCCGTGTAGCGCTGCCATGCTTTCCTTATTATCAGCAGTCCATTACGAGTCACGTGAGAGGAGCACTTTTAATGGATCCATCTTAATCAGACCTACACTGCATTCTCAACAGATGCTCAACCATCCCGTCTTAGGAAACGCTATTCAGTCAGGGTCATGATGACATTCAGTTACACATCTGTTAAATTTTGGTCTATCGACAACTACGACAACTGATCGCTACAAAAATGTCATCTTATTTCCTGCTCAACTAGGGTGATTAGTCAACTTTTCGCCTCTCACACTGATGCATTCATTTAACCCAGCAGTGCTGGGGTTTGGTCTCTGTGTGAACTCACACACACAGATGCTCACACGATGGTCAAAGTCATCTTCTCATGTGTATCAGAAAAGAAGAGAAAAACAAAGCTTCTACAATCAGAAAAGAAACATCCACACATAACTGCCAAACACATGATGTACAATTAAATCAGGGCTAATATCTATTAAAATAATCAGCAGCTTGTTATTGTAACATACTCTGGGTAAAAGCGTTATAGAACTTTTTAGGCAGTTTGTATCCTAACGTGCCTAAAAGAAGGCTTCAGGTGTAATTAGCTGTGCACTCACAGAATCATAATCAGGGTTTTAAATGTCACTGAAGTTGTCACAGTCACCATACAAGAACTCAATGTATTTCCCTTTCACCATGGTAACGGCATTGAGCCAAAGCATCACAGACATCCAAAAGGTATCAGTTATCAATCACATGACCTGTAGCATCACAGACCAGCTACTCAACAAATGAAGGTCACTATGTTCAGCAAAAGCAGACTAATGTGCGCTGAGTTGTCATATTCTTTGACCAAGCATTTATAGGTGTTTTCAGAATTAAAAGCAGGGAAATAGCTGGTGGCTGGAGCCCAAGATCTGTAGAGTACAATAAAACACAATTTGAGTGTCACCTAGAACATTCTCAGAGGGAACACCTTGGTAATGAAACGTGACACCTGAATTGGCTGGAAGGCTGGCCAATCAGGTGCACCTACACAGCTACTAAGCTAGATTTGTGAGGAACAGTGGTTCTGCTGACAGGCATGTTCTCTGAAATGAATCAAGGGATGATGAGAAGGAAGTGACAGCGTTTTTACCACTCTTCAGTTACAGCGTTACTGGTGAGCAGGACAAACAGATGCATGCTAATACTGAATAATTTGAAACATGCTTTCTGCTTTCAGCAGGAAGTTACTTTGTCTTTCCAAAATCCTAGACATGCTTTTTTATGCAGAGGAGCCATGCACCAATTTAGAGTTGTAAGGGGCTGAGTTAGTGCTGAGTTATTACCGATATACAGTATAAAAGAGAGAATGTTCTTAAGTGAGTTGTATTCTTGATGCATGATGTAATTATATTGTACAAATAGTTATACAAATAGAATGTTCTTCCACCGTCTCATCAAGCATTAAAGCATTACACAGCACTATCAACATTTTCCTTTAATGAAAATCATAAATCAGTGTTGCATAATTATAGAAGTAAATTAAATTTGTGATATGCAGAGCAAACAGTAGTACATAGCTCCTGATGAGCCGCTTTTCATTTAGTTATTCTGGGGTGCTTCTGTCGTTGTACATTAAATATGGTCTGACCAAGAGTACACAGTTTGTCTTATCTGGATAGATCGCAGTTGTGTTTGAACTTGTGTAATGTGCACAAACAAACTCTATTAAGGTAGTACAAGTTGCTTGTACTCTGTAAATGTTACATGTTTTGTGTTAGTGATGCCTGCTAACTGTCACATCGTGTTTACTTGTTTGTATGTTTGTACATACTGTATCTATTAACATATTTACCTGTATGTGTTTATGTGGTTATATTTGCCTCTGTTTGTGTTTATGTGTGTACCTCTGCTTCTGTGTGTGTGTATGTGTGTGTGTGTGTGTGTTCATATATGTAAATCTGCTTTTCATGTATGTGTGTCTGACTGTTTTTTGCAAAAACTCTGCCTCTGCGTGTGTGTGTGTGTTCATGTGTGTACCTCTGCCTGTGTGTGTGTGTGTGTGTGTGTGTACCTTCTTGTTTACCTTATTGTAACACTATGTCTGCCTGTTCAGGACTCCTGGGAATGGTGGCCCACATGATGTACACCCAGGTGTTCCAGATTACAGTCAGCCTGGGACCAGAGGATTGGAGGCCGCACACCTGGGACTACAGTTGGTCTTTCTGGTCATTGTCCTTCTTCCACCTACGTGTCTCTATTATATCTTCCATTTACCCAATACTGTATGTCAACAATCGTCATGATGCATTTCCATTGTAACTAAAACACAGTTTGACTGTCTTGATCAAAGACTTTGAAAATTTAGAAAAATCACTACAAAACTGCATAAAAGCATCGTGTGTGTGGGCATCTTAAAAGATGCCTCGTGTAACGTGCAACCTTGAGTATCCATGGAAACAATGCAAAAACAAGTTGAAGATGTCACTTATGTGCATCATATTTATCTGTTGAGAAATTACACACAGGTCAAGGCTAATTAATCAAGGATTTCATTAAGCATGATTTCCGATTGGGAATAATAAACATTACAGTATGTTATACTACACTGACCTGTAATTTAGTGACCTTTTTACGTAAAATCACAATTTTTTCCTCCTTGATCAAAGTGGGCTATGGTTGCTCACACAGACGTGGCTCAGAAAGGAAGGAAATTAAGCTGTTCATACCACACATGAGCCAGAGTGCTGAGAATCATTTTATTCATGCTGTATGGTGCCTGGATATGGGTCCAGGAGGAACATCTTAAGGTCCTGGAGGCCATGATGAAGCCGTGAGCTAATGTGGCTGAAACAACACCAGCTGCTTCACCAGCGTCCGTTACAGCTAGATAGCACTGATTCATTTTTCTCTCTGTTGCCATCTGTCCAATCTTCTGCTTTTCTATAAACATCTGAGTAAATCATGATCTCCCTCCCTTTAGGAGCTAGTCTAAAACCTCCCCTAGCTGCACCCCCACAGCATTTCTTTGCCCCCCCTCCCCCCATCATTTTATGTCCAACTTTCTCCTTGAACAATGTTACTTCTGCCTCCTTATCTGCACTCATCCATACCCCTGTGTCCCCTTCACTCATCCATACCCCTGTGTCCCCTTATTTTCACTCATCCATCTCTTCCCGTTTTCTCATTTTCACTTATTCGTCCTCTTATGTTCCCTTATTTTCACTTGTCCACCTGTCTTGTCCCGTTTTCTTCACTTGTCCTCCCTGTTCTGTCCCCTTATTTTCACTTGTCCACTTGTCCTGTCCCGTTATCTTCACTTGTCCACCTCTTTCTGTCCCCTTTACCTCACTCATCTCCTTTTTCCTTCTTACAGCCTTGCATGGGGTTCCTTCACCTGCTGCATGGCTGCCTCTGTCACCACACTCAACTCCTACACCAAGACAGTCATCGAGTTCCGGCACAAACGCAAGCTGTTTGAGCAAGGCCTCCGCGAGGAGAGGACTTTCCTAGACCAGGAGGCTTTTCACTACTTCCGAGACCGCTCAGTTCAGTCTGTCTCTGGAGCCGTGGAGGTATTCCCAGGCCATGGTGCTGGCCGGCCCAAACCTTGTGGGCCTGGTGGTGCCTCCGCTGACCTGGGAGATGGCCCGGATTCACTGGGTGAAGACCAGTGCTGAGAATCTTGGCCACTGACCCTAAAGTGACCCAAACTAGACCACTAGCTGCTGTGGGACAGGGGCCTCAGAGTCTCTAAATGATGGGGAGCCGCACTATCTTGAAGTGACAGGGACTAAAATATCTGTAAACAACAGCAATCGGTGTTTGTGTGAGTAACAGGGATCCTATTTTTTAAGTGACAGGGATCCTATCATCTAAGAGTGACTGTACAATATAGACAGTTATATTGACATCATTTCATAAAGAACAGTTTAACATCTATCAACTGTTTATTATTTTTTATATTACAATGGAGGTTATTTTTGGAAGTTTAGTGTGAGTATTAAAGAACAAGTTCGTTGTGAAACACCACGCAAATGATAATTGTGAAGGTTATATAATGTTCTTCATTTCAGTACATCTCTAATGGACCCTAACACAGACCTTCGCTAAGGTGTTGAGGTATTTCTGCAGCCTTATGAACGTGACTGAAATGTTATGGATGCTCAATTGTTTTAATTTCAAAAACAAAAATATCTACACAAGTGTTAATATTGCGTATTTCAAGCAGGTAGCTCCAGCAGACATCTCAGCAGTGATTTCATACATGGTCCTAAACATTAGCACATGTGATTAGTTAACTTTGGACAGGAATATTTCTGATCAGCTCTAACAGCAAGGTGATAAAGTCACACAGCCACTTTGTATAAAAAGACAGGCTCTATTAAACCCATTTATAATTAATAGGTTTAATTTGTATAATTTCTGTGTTCATTTTGGCTTATTTTCTGGCATCTGTTAATATGTGAATTGTATACCTGAATTACAAACATGACAGTAATACCCAGATACATTGTATTCAAAAGTCATCTACCAAAGTGAAATATTGAATACATTTGCTTGATCTGTATAGCTGTGCAGATTTTGCAGCAAGCACATCTTCTCATATTTTTATATGTTCCTTTGCATCTATGACATAATCATGTACAACAAAGCCTTGTTCCAAAACGATCCTCCAAAAAATGTAAGCAAACTTTTAGTACAATAAGAACCATGCATGAGAACCAACAATTCTGCCAATATAATCAACATTCAGATTTGCCCTGATATGGAGTGAAATTTCATGGCAAATGTCTTATGCTTTCAGCAGGCATTTTCTCTCAATAGCTGGTTTTGATTTTTTAGTTTGTAATGTATATGTATATATGGTCCTGATCATGGTGCAGAGATTATTTTACACCTAAAAATTGATTGTATTTTCTGCACTTTTGACTGATCCCAACAGCTCATCATACCAAAAACTGTCAGTCCCCCTTTTTCAGACCCATCACTTTTAATTCTGAGGTTCTAGTTGAAGTGATACAGTATTTCTGACTCACATCTCCCACTCACATTTCCCATCTCCCACACACATTTCCCATCTCCCACTTTACATGTTCCACTCACATTTCCCATCTCCCACTCACATTTCCCATGTCTTACTTTACATGTTCCACTCACATTTCCCATCTCCCACTCACATTTCCCATCTCCCAATCACATTTCCCATGTCCTACTTTACATGTTCCACTCACATTTCCCATCTCCCAATCACATTTCCCATCTCCCACTCACATTTCCCACTCATTTTAAAGCTTATAAACAATTTGGTTTCAATAACCAAAGAAAACATCTGGCAGAACCACAGTAATAAGATTTTCTGAACACGAATGAAACCACAAATGTAATGAACATGTTTTACTGATACAGAACTATCATATTTAACAACATAAGATGAAACTATTTTAAAACTTTAGGTCAATGAAATCAGCAGGTTAAACTCTGGTGTTAAACTTAGGTTGGTATGTTAACCCATACATATCTTCAGTTTTAACTGATTGCAGGTGCTGTGTAAATGAACAGATGCTCTGTCCTTGCCTTCCTGATGCACACATTGTGATGGTAATAGAGGGGAACATAAACAAGAGTGTTTATATGTCTATGGAAATGCCAAGGCTGGATTTTTTTACTGTACTTTTTTGGCATATATCTCCACAAACTTATATGATGCATTGTGTTATACTGTATTTTTGATTCTTAAAGAAATTTGTCATTACGAAATTTCTTATATTTCTCTTCATTCATAAGTCGAAATATATCCTAATGTAAATATATAATAAGCAGATATTTGCTGTTTGAATGTTCTCATCTGTACATTTGTCAGTGTGACAATGTCCTGTGTCAGTTTTTACAACTGTAACGTATTCCACACTGACGTATGTATCTGTAAAGAAGTTGTCCAGCAGCCCCAATATTATTGGGGTATAGTGGCATTTCTGGGTTATTCTGTGTTGCAGGAATATCTGTATGAGTCTCATACCTGTGAGGATGTCACCACATCGCTTCTGGAATGTGAAACAAATTTTTTTTTTTCACAGAATATCCACCACATATCTGAGCATTTTTACATAGGTAAACTTTGCTCTATGTGATTGGCCTAATTCGTCCTGGTGTCATCTACTGTCCCTTCTCATCATCCTTATCATCCTCTCATACTTCTGAGCTGGATGACTGAAGATCAAAAAATTATCACGTCCGAGTGGTTCTCTGTGTTATATAATGCTGTATTTAAAAAGTATCAGAAATTCTGCACTTAGCAATACGTGTATTTTGCAGTTCCACTTTGTGCCTATTTTAAAATACCACATTGATTGTGTTTCTTTATGGACTTGTTATTTGTGCACTGTTTATGAAGGACCATCACTGGGAAGACCTGCAGGTCAGCTGTGTGCTAAACTAAATGTGCTCCGTTGTACCAGTAAAGAAACTGCCAGAGTTATGTAACAATAACTCATATCTTCTGCTTCCAAGATACAATATACCAAACTTACATAGTGTGACCTTTGGAGCTGTGAGGCTGTCAATATTTATCTCACGTGCAGCATGTCAGATAATTGGTTTAGTTACAGTATGTATCTTTGAATGTAGCTGTTGTGCTACGTAACTGCCAGTGTAAGTATGACAAGCACAACATTGATTTCAATACTGGAGTCCTTATTAATTATGCTGTAAATAAAAAAAAAACCAAGAGCACAAACAGACCCTTTTGTTTTCTTTTTAAAATATATATGGGCTGTTCTCAGAATCGTCATCCTCTCGAGGGTATAGCTTGCTTTGAATACAATTCTACACTTTCTGCTTAAGGTGCTGGGTTTGTACTATGGTTATCATGTTTATGAAATATTACAATCAATATTTCCTGTCTCTGATTCCACTAAGATCTGAATGTTAACGAGAACTCCTGATAAACTTGCAGAAAAACGACTCTGACACGGCCATTTCATGACTTGACGTATATAGGGTACAGTTTTAATACAAAGAGTGCTTTAATTTCGTATGGACAAAGCACTTCAAACTCAAAAAAACTAATCACGTAAAACTAGAGATGTTCCCATTACAATATTTTAGCCGGTAAATAACATAAAAAGGAATAAATCGCCACAAAATACACCGCTTTGTCAGAACAGTTTGCCCATAAACAATAGAGTTAATATTTTTAATTTATGACACTTAAAAGAACCACTCACTGAGACCAAATTTTAAAGTTTAGACTGAAGAAAAGGGAATATTCGTAAAATAATTGGAATGCTTTAAAAACAATTTTATTTGACGAAAACAACGAAACAACGTTTGTGTCAAACTTTCACTGTCAAAAGCTTGTGTTTTGGTCTCTCCTCAGTGCTAGAAGTCAGATATTATGCAGATCGCATTTAATTTATGGTGATGGAGTTTTCTTTGTGTTCTTCGTTGTTGTAATTTATAGAGGTTTTAACAGGAAAGATATTTTCAATACGATTATAATAAAAAATATTCAGTCTAATCTTGTTTTAGAGTTTCATCGCGTCTTTTACAACGTTGGCGTGAATGTAAGTTTGGAGTGCGTGTTCTAGTGTAGATGCAGTCTGTATGCAAAACTATAAAAATTTCTTCATACAACTGGTGTCTGCTGTTACCTATTAGCAGGAAAGCTGCACTTTTTATCATTTCTTTTGTCGGTCCTATTGCACTTAGACCTTGTCTGTAAATGAAAGTCTTAATAGCTTCATATGTTTATTTTACGCGGCATGGTGGTTAGCACAGTCGCCGCGCCCCTCCAGGCCTGGGGTTCAATTCCCGCCTTGGGT
>JABJVR010009015.1:0-10188 GCA_025773905.1 Chitala chitala
TGTTATAGCTTTGCTGACTAAGGTCATATATATATATATATATATATATATATATATATATATATTAGAGAGAGAGCACATATTATACACAATATCTGAAAATGTAATGGCATGTCCTTTAATCTCTAAACACTACAACAACAAACAAGACATGCAAACAAAAAATATATATATTTTTCACACATTAACCACTGGACCTGTGATAGGGTGGCACCCTGCCCAGGGTCTATCATACTTTGAGCCTTATGTCACCTGGAATAGGATTCCGGTCTCTCTGGAACCCTGTGCAGGGTAATTAATTACACAGTTAATGAAACAATTAATCAAGCACATGAAAGCATACCTATTAAATGTCACTTGATCAGATAGATAAACTCTCCATGAAGCATGTACATAATCAACCATGTTATTTATCTTGTTGATTTAAGAGTTTTAAATGACTACTCAACAAATTCCGTAGAACATTTAATTTTCTTTGAAAACGTATATGGCAATGCAACAGCAAAGCATGTGTTGACAGTGAAAAATAAAAGTACAATATATCTTAAATTCCAGGAACTGTAATTTAGTACTAAGTGAAGGAGCTTGCATGACGTTCTTTGAAAATGGCAAAGTATACATTGTCAGATTTCTTATTACGGAACACACGAACATCACGTTTTCCTTTTTGTCGTCTGCTTTCTGGCCGCATGATTCAAACTAACTAAGGAAGGGCATGTGTTTTGCTGCATTATCCTGTGCGGTCTAGATCTGAGGTTCTCAATCTCTCTCAGTGTATGACCTCATTCTGAACGCATTTCATGATAACAGTTGTTTAAAACCTGTTAAAGATACCGTCCCATTTCAGATAAATTTTCAATAAAGTCGGATGCACGACTCCTATTTTTCACAGGTTTAAATTATTTTAAAAAATTAATACTGTCATTGACTTTAATCACATTAGTTATATTTTTTATGTATATTTACAAACAAAATGAAATCTATTTTTTCTCATTTTCTCCTGACACCATTTGCATATCAGGTGACCGCACAAGAGGTCATGACCCCAAGGTTGGGAACCAGTGGCTTATATGTTGACTTCAGCAGCCAAGAAGGAAAAAAATATATAGTGTTTGTACACTATCCCAGCTAATACTATTTCAGCTTATAATATTATTTGGAATTACTGTATAAAGAACTAGTTAGCATGTCCTTACTTTCTCTTCCTGTCTACATGTAGGATATTTTATTTCTTGTGACTATAAATGTATGATTAAGTCCTAATCCAGATATGTGGCAAAAATAAATCCAAAAATCACATTTTTAATGAACCTCAACAACTGAATATCCTGTGCAGAAACCTTCCTAGTACTATACATCATCTCTGTGAAGTCAAGATCTTTAATCATTATCAAACCAAACGAATCTTTGATTTAGTGCGTTGACTACTGTTATGGACATTAATGTCTTAAAAAGTAGCATTAGCATTTTTCCATAGACCTTCATGGTTTGGTGGTATTCTCACAGTGGACAGAGCCAATTCCAAACTGAAATCTAAAGTGGACTTCACAAAAAACACAAACAGCTAAAAATGTTCACACACAAAATATTAATAGACGCTGGTTTTCCCCTCAAAGAGTCTTGAGGATATCGGTTGTCTTGTTTAAAACCATAATCTTTATTCACTTGTACTATTCTGAACTTGGTTTTACTGGATGCAACAGTGTTTTTTTTTTTCCCCCTTTGCAATTATATATATTTTTTTCTCCTCAATGAAAATAACATCTGTTGCACTGAGACAACAGCAGACTCAAGGGAGCTGTTGCACTGGTGTCTACTTACTGATGAGAAAGTTCAAAATATAAGTCCTAATAATAATGGACCTATCTATTGCTTGAAAGTGATGTGTTGTGGTGGACACTTGTCTAACAGCTCATGTCCCTATAGTGTAGAAAAGTGCCTTTTTGTTTGAACTTAAGGCATTACAAACAACTGTCATTTACACTACAATTATTCGCTTTATGTTCATTACACTAGAGCAGTTTTTTTTAAACAAACAATTGTCACAGCAAGTTCAAAGTTCAACTCTCCCAGAATTCCCTCCCAGAATTCTATTGTCTGCTGTCCCGTCTGTATCCTGCTGTTTAGCCCACTTTTGTACATAACGGGATTGGGGCACCAGGTTTTCAGCACAGGAAGGAGACATCACACCTGGGTTTGAAGCCAGTTTCGCGGGTCAAGCTTAGCGCGCAGGCTTCTCAGGCTGCGGCGGGCTGCTGTGGCGCGGGGGAAGGGGGCGCTTTCTGACTCTGAGGTTGTGCTGCCCTCGCTGGAGCTGTGACTTGATGCGGAGCCAGAGCAGGAGAGCGTTGCTGGGGGGGCGCGAGGCATTGGGTCCCCGTACCCTCGTCCCCGCAAACTGCTGAGTTTGGCGTCCAAGGAGAGCGCACGGGATCGCGAGCGTGGAAACAGGGGGGAAGCAGGACTGCTGGACCGGGGCAGGCCTGGACTGGGCGGGGCGTGCCGGTGTAACTGTGGGCTGAGCCCGGGAAACTGCAGGGGACGGGCCAGGGGCATGGGCTCACCAAACAAGGACATCCAAGGTGAGGGTCCATCAAGTTGGCATGGAAACGACACATCCTGCATGCGCCTGGTCAGAATGTCCGTCACCGTGCCAATGTCGTCCGAGGGGTCAATAACTGAAAAGGAAAAGCGCAACATTGCATGACATTCTAGCACTGGAACATAGGTAAGGCTACGCTGGCAAACCCCGCCTATAACACAGGCCCAGTTTTCTAGTTGCTGTATTGCGGGGCGCTTCCTTTTGTTACACACCACTCATGAATAAACAACAACATAATGCATGAATGTCGTTTTGATGGTCACGCAACTGAAAACCCGTAAAGATAATTGCAGCTCATGTAGTACGTCATTATAGCACGTACACGCTGGTTCCCATCTGTGGAAATAAGGAGGGTCCAGGGAGCACAACAGGTTTGCACTGCGTATTCAACACTGCAACTCAACCGACACGCCACACCTAGCATGAATATCAGATATATTTTAATACCCGGAGTGAGCCGTCAACAAGCCTTTAAACTCAAATACCTTAGAAACTGAATACCAGGCAGGAAATCTGTGCTGAACACAAAGTAAAACATAAATATGTATAAGTCTGGTAATACTGAAGCTGTATCACACTGTAGCAGTTTAGCAGACATCTCACACCTCCAGGCGTGCAGGTCTCATTCTCCCTCCACTCTGTGTAGGTGGAGTATTATGTTCTCGCCGCTCCTCTGTGGGGTTTACTCGATGTGCTCGGATTTCCACCCCCACTCCAAAGCACAACGTGTTCCGACGATGAAGCGGCTTTATGGCTACCCTACAATGTCACCATGTGTCATCAGTGCTATATATACTGTTTACAGTCACAGAGGTGCCCTGAGACAATGAACTGGATAAACAGGTATAAAAACAATTAAAAATATATATTTTCATAACAGCAATAATTGCAATCTCTTCTTAACACAGAAGATGGCACAGCGGAATGTGTCGCACCCATATGTAGAGAGTGTGGCACTGATATAAAAACAAAAGTTTTTACTGTTTAGGGCATCTTCAAAATTATTAGAGGAGCACATAACATTCTTATGTAGGAATGTACACTGCCAAGCCTAACTAATTGCCACCTTTATTATCTGCTGACATTATGAAACAATATGGTACTAAGGCTTTTCACTATGCTATTTTATGCTCTTTTAAAAAGAAAAAAAAAAAAAGGTAGTTGACGTAATCTGTTATTCACAAAGACACCTTTGTGCATCATTACAACCTGACAAACCTGCAGGGCAAACAAAGTTGGCTGCATCCAGTCATACAAGGCATTTATTGTTGCCAATTTCCCCAGGGAGGGATTGGAAGTATACATGCATGAAGGTCAGAGCCGGGCATCAGGAGGCATTTGTCCGCCCCCCTCCTGGGACGTGCAGTGGCATGAGGCCGAACAAAAGTCCCAGCAGCCCCAGACGCCCCACCAACGTGCTCCGGGCGTGACGGCGAGGACGGCACGATGCACGGGCAGGCATACACACTACGCAAACAAGCCGAGCCACGGAAAAGGCAGCCGCGGCGCTGTAGGAAGGGAACGTGTGTCTTTACCATGCAAGGTTTTAGCTTTACAGGGCGCAGTGCTATGAATAAGAGCAAGGCTTATGATGTCTCATGGGTCTGAAATAATTGGTGCTCTGTTAGGCCCACGGGGAATATAAAAGTTTATGCTTCAGGGTAACCCACCCTAACATTTCTCCCGCATTCTCCTGTAATACCGGCCTTAGGCTCCTGTAAAACCAGCTATAGACTACAGTATAAATTCAATTGTAATGAACTCTGTTAGCTGTGTCAATAATATAACAATAATACATGTATTAATATGTGATCAAATTGTAAGGCCAGATGGACCTAGGAGGTTAAGCATTTTAAATGCAGCTCGAGACTGTTGTTTGTACCTCGTCATTCACCTCCATGTATACTACAGGCCTCTGGCCGTCTCACTTACTTCTATGTGTTAGCGTGTTTACCATCTGAAACTCCCAAACATTTTCACACAGCATCGCGCGGTTTGTGTGTCTTAGCTTTTGTTGACCACAGACGACATACCGCTGCTAAAGATTAAGACTGTCTGCGTACTAAACTGCCACCGTCAGAGAAGCACAGCAGCTGTTGGGGCTCTTGAAGTGCACAGGCTCTTCAGATAGTCCTCACAGTACACATCTTTTTTTTTTTTTTTTTTTACACTGCAACCTGTTCGAAAGCCTGTTAAGGTAAGGACATGCCTTGACAGGTGAAGGCACAAATATGTGAGCAAAAATCCCTGGTGGCTTGTTTGCCAATCAGCCAGAGGGTGGATGACTGATGAAACTTGCCTTAAGATACTGCAGTAATGCGATACCAGTAGCAGAAATTAATCATGAATTCCTCGAATAAGGGCTTGCAGGGCTGGCCAGAACTACTTTGTGTTTAATATATTACATGAACATTGCGACATTCAAGGCTTTTAAAGACACATTATTAAAAACAATACTAGCAACAAAGAGTAAGGAGTACTTATAGCCACACAACATAAGAAAAATTCTACTGTGACCAGCATGATTTTTAAAAGGAATTTTACCTTTGTCTTGTCCACAAGACAAAATATAAAGGAAGGATTTCTAAATAAAGGGATGACGGTCAGTTTTCAATTAGGCGCCACGGAACAAGAACGGGAGGGCTATACTGGTAGTGTAGCTATGCAGATTGGAAAGCCAGGCAGAGGCCCTGGAGGCCCTGGAGGTGAGGAGGAAGCAGGTAAGCTGCTGTTTACCACAAACCGCTCTCACTTCACCTGTGGCTGTAATAGGAGCACAGGAGCATGCGGATCTCAGTGGACACGGCGTTATCCTGAAGCAGCAGCCCCTCGCAGCACTGTCCAGGAAGGGGATTCACTGTCCAGGTGAGGGGGCACACAAGGGGGGAATGGTTTGGGAGTAAGGTGGATAGGGTGGTGAGCCAAACAGGGGTGGTGACCCACACAGGGGTGGTGATAGGTAGTTCAGCGACGGGGTGATGAGATCCACACAAAGCAGATGTGTCGGGTCAAGAAAAAATGTGGATTTTATTTAGTTTGTTTTGTTTTAAAGAGCAAGATGGAATGATGTGGGGAACAGAAAAATTCAAAGGAGGGAGTGAAAAACAGGAGAGAGATATTAGAGGAAGAGTCAATCAAATTAAAGAAAGATCAGCAAGATTTTGATTAGTTATATGCCACAAGCATGTAACTAACAGAGGAGGAGCAGTTAAGAGTTAATTTGGCGTTATGTAATAATGCTAGTCAGAACACGTGTGTTCAACATCCTCACGCCTGTCTGTGTATTATCCCACAGGGGGGCGCTACTACAGTGCAACGCAACATTCTCCTTTACTATCATATGAAAAGTGCAAAGGTGAAATGGGCCTGTTAACAAGATGTTACACAATTTTTTTTGTCTTCGTTGAAGTTGTTTCGCTCAAAACTGACTTTTCTGCTTTGATGTCTGTCTTTCACTTCTTGCAGTTATCAAGTGAAAATCTGACAAACATCATAAACATTCATCTTTATTCCATTTCTTTCTGGGATGCTTGCAAAGCAATTCTGGTAATTATTTCGAAAACAAGAAAGCAGGAAGGGGGAAATGTGTCTGAAAGTAATCATTTTACCTTCTCCTGTAATTCTAAATATGTCTGAAACTTTTTAATTAAACATCTTTAAAATTTTGAGCTTTCTGTGTTCATTGGCACATATCTCAATTTCAAACATTTCATTCCAAGTGTCAATATATCAGAAATTTCCTTTGCACGTGTCATGCTTGCGTGTGTAAACATCTGCAAATGACCCGTAGATCTTACTCATTTCATGGTAGAGAGAGCCTTGTTTCGCCATGATGGGGGCAGGTTTCCGTGGCGATGGAAGCTCCATCTTCATCAGATCATCGCAGCACTGCTTCCACTGGCCTGCAGGATCAAGGGAAATCTTCGTTGTCATGTCACGCTCTTTCAAGTAGTGTTGAGCTCCACATTAATACAGCGCTTTCGTAAAGAGCTATTAGTTAGGAAACGCTGGAAAGATGGATGGGGGGGGAATTACTAAATGTGTTGTTTCAAAAGTAAAGGATCCAAGTAAAAGTCCACCTATGCATTTGTTTTACTGCCTTATCCAATTCAGGGTCGTGGGAAGCCTGGAGCCCATCCCAGGAAGCACAGGGCAGGGGACACCCTGGGTGGGGTGTCAACCCACCGCAGGGCACATGCACACACACAAGCACACACTATGGGCCGTTTGCAAATGCCAGTCAACGTAACCTGCACGTCTTTGAACTTTGGGAGGAAACCAGAGAACCCCTAGAAAATCCAACAAGCACAGGGAGGACATCCAAACTCCACGCACACAGACCCAAGACGGGAGTTGAGCCCCGGGCCTGGAAGTGCGAGGCAATGGTGGTGCTAGCGACCATGCCACTATGCCGTGCCAAATAAAAGTAATATGAAGTCCACATGTGTTGAAAGAATATATTACTGTTTGTGGTTATAGTTGCAGCGGTGTGGTAGTATCACAGAACAGGAAACTTTAAATTTCCTTATAAACAGAATCTGTTTTGTGAAAGACACCAACAAAAATTATTAAACAAAACTGGAAAAAGTAGTTTATGTAAATCATTGAATGTTCACTGTAAAACTAATTAGAATAAATTGAAACATATTGTGCAACGCCCATTGAGGAGGTTAATGAAAGCATTCGGATTTGAAAAGATCACCAACAAAAACTCGAAAAAACCCCAAATACAACATACTGTTAAAACAGCAAAGAGAGCCAAAAAAATTATTTATTAGCATCTGGAAAAAAATTAAATACTGTTGAACTGCTAACCAAATATGTTTAAAAATGTAATATTGTTTAAACAGTATCATAGGGCATGGAATGGCCTTCGTGCTCAGCAAGGGCATCCTCTTCCTCCGCAAAGTGAAGTGGGTGAGAGCCCCCCCCCCCCATACCCATCATGTGCTCCTGTTACCGCGGCACCACTGACATCATCTTGACCAGCTGTAGCACTGTGCGGTATGGGAGCTGCAATGCTTACAACTGACACCCTACAGCACACACTGAACACAGCTGGAAAGATCATTGGCGTTTCACTTCCCTCCCTCCAGGACATATATGGCATACGCCTCACTAGGAAAAGCAACCGGTAATGTGAGGGACTCCAGCCACCCTCATCTGGGAGAAGGTATCAGAGCATCCATGCCCACTCCTCTAGATACAAACAACTTCATCCACCAGGCTGTCAGGAAGTTTAATTCTCTCCCCTCTTTTCCACCTCCCCTCTCTGCTCTCAAATTTTAAACTCTCTCTACCTTCTTTTCAGTCGAAATACATACTGAAGCAGCTGTCATTCAAAGACATAAAAACTCTAAGGAATGTAACACCATTTACTGTAACTGAAAAACTTTGTTTCTGTATATTTGCACTACAGTTCTGATTGTATTTTTATTGCATTTTATTTTGCACCTGGGGTTAGAGAGCAAATTTTTCGAATCTTCCTCATGTCTGGTGCATAAGGGCAGAACTGATGATAAAGTTGACTTTGATTTTGAAAATGCACTTGAACATGGTTCAGGGAATTCCTGTATCTGGAACATCTGATCTACTTCATCAGCACCAGAAAGAACAAACAAAAGAGAATTTCATTGTTTGTTTGTCAGTTTGTTTTTACTCACTACAAGATACTGTCTCTGAAATATGCACTTAAATTTTTTGTATTGCTCAGCCCTGTTCTTTAAAAGGCAACAAATATAAACAGATGATTAACCTGTTGAGACCAAAATTGAACAAAAATATATATTTTGGTTTTATTCAACTTTTTCTGTCATAGAAGTCGGCTCCTTCCTGTTTAACATAACCTCTTTTGTTCCAGCGATATTAAACATTCATCTCTTATTCTCATTTCTCATTATGTAACTGTGCAATGTGTCAAACGTGTGAAACATGGCTTTAATATGACACCCACAAACTTAAATGCACACATGGATGAACATGTTCTGATATGATGTTGCTCTGCTATCCCTCAATGCATTTCATTTCTCTCAATCACGTCTCAGAATTACTGATGCCAACAAGGCTAGTCAATTAAGTTTAAACAATCAAAAGCACACTTGTAAGAAAGTTAATTAAACTTAAAAAAACTTGATTTTTTCTTTCAAAAACATATTCCACCCTTGAAAAACATAACTCTAATATGAAGATGTGGCACATATTCAGTTTTAAGCTTTTTCATTTCATCACAGACCCTATTTTGCTGCACTGTTTATAATTATGAACAAGTACTTTTATCCTTACCAAATACCACCAGTTTATTTTTAAAACATGGCACAATCAACATAATGGATCATGATATGATCAAAATAATGTAATAATAAAATGTCTAAGAGACAATAATAAGAAGGCTAAGACAGTGTAACCCTGAGGAAAACATTTCACTGGTCATTCACAAACAACTAGCAAACACACAACTACCTCAAATAACTTTCATGGGCTGTCAATGTGGGCAGACCTGTACTTAATGAAGCTGGCACACTGTACATATGCTCTCTTCACGCATGACATCCATCACAAAGGTGGTTTGTCAACACATCAGCTCTTAGGCATTGTCTTCTCCCTTGACTGGCTCGTAAACTTCATGTCCAGTATCTCCGTCACTGTAAACATTTCATCGGCCGCGCGTGCTGTGTTGGCCGGACAGGAGAAACTGGTTTACACTTAAAATGATTTTTGCAAGGGGATTTAACACTACTGGGCATGGTAAGCAATGAAAAAAAATGTCTGCTGGATAATCTCAAGTTAATATGGTCAGGAACTAGCAGAAACTTTGCCTCAGAATAACTGTATAGAACAAACATTAGTTAAATACAGTCTAGATATAGTTCAATGAAATTCATTTTTTTATAGTATGCAAATACCCCTACACTTATTCTATCGATATCATTAAACAAAACACATTTACATTACAGCTGATATAAAATATGAAGGTGAGATTTTCTATTTTAACTGAACAAATATTAGGCACAAATTAAGGTAACAGATACAAGCTCACTTCAAAGACAGCAATGTAATCTTTCTTAAAAAGGAAGTTGGGAGGAACCTGTCAAACATCTGATGGCTATGCTTATCACAGTTCTCTTGAGAAACCGTGACCAAGCGGTGACTTGGGTCTACAGGTACACACACAGAAATGATAAACTTCAATGCTGAGTTACACGTGATCAGCCAAGACTGTCACCGAGTCCTTGCAACCTCAGGCTGACCTTAGCATCAAAGTTGACTCAGGGTGTCATCATTAGACATGCTGAGAACAACAATTATCCTCACTGAAGTGAAATGCAAGATACCATCTACGAGTTCTGTTCAGCTATACGCTACACTGGAAGTAAATAATCTGTCAGTAGATAAGAGTGTTGCATTAAGTACCCAAGTATCTGTTATGTGCAGCACTGCAGCACCAGTTCTTAAACGAAAGTAATGTTAACACACCATTCAAACCAGAGCTGACTCTTCAGCTAGTAGTAGTCCATCCATCCATCCATCCATCCATCCATCCATCCATCCATCCATCCATCCATCCATCCATCCATCCATCCATCCAT
>JABJVR010009016.1:0-10188 GCA_025773905.1 Chitala chitala
TGTGTGTGTGTGTGTGTGTGTGTGTGTGTGTGTGTGTGTGTGTGTGTGTGTGTGTGTGTGTGTGTGTGTGTGTCAGCTGCTGTATCAATGTATGAATTTAAGAACTCTTCACACTACTGTTGGAGTTTGATGAGCACAGGATACTGTTTGGTTTAAAGTGTTAGGAATTATTTAATAATAAAGATCAGTGAACAATAGGTATTTTTCACTGGTAATGAACAAATGATAAAATGACAATTTGTCATACACATATGGCATTTTACAAAATTTTACATAAAGTTAAGCTCAGTTTTCAAAAAAAAAGATCTTTCTCAATCTTTTTAATATACCTGTGAAACTAGTAACTAAGAATATCAGTCCTGAAAATAATTTCTAAATTATTTTATCAATAAAAAGTTGTATATTAGTTTTAGAGGAACTGGTGGAATGTTGACAGATCTAGGGGCAGAGCTACAGGGGCACAGGCCCCAGCTGAATTCCAATTTGCCCCTTAGGTTTCCCTTTCCTGTCAGTCACTAGATGCTTCAGAAAAGAATTACATATGAAGACATAGCTATGGCCCCTCTATTTCATATGGCTGCTTTATGGCCTTCCTTTTTTAAAAATCCTAACACAGCCATTTTGCTAGAAGATCCCCCACTAAACGAAATCTATTCCGAACCACAGACAGTGTGGTGATAAGGAGAGTTTTAAAATAAGGGACATTTTACAGGCATTACTATTCTTCCACTTTGAGCTCAGTGGTAATTCTGGACAGATTGAAAGACACATTATAGCAGGATAGCAGATTAACACTAGGCCTGCATGAGCACTGCTTCCATCAAATTTTAGGTAGGATGTATGCCAAGAAAAAGTTTATGTCCGATCTCTGTTCATGCTGGTTTATGTCCTTTAGATGCTGACTGTTTTGTTGGATTTGCTGGACTGGATAAAGTCTACAAGAGGAGCAGAGCCTTGAGTTGTCTTGCTGACCCATACTTTGTCCGCCCACACTTGCTGCCTGACCTTTTTCCTTTATTGTTTTCTGCTAAATGGAATTTTGTTGCTGCTTCTTCGGTAAAACATTTTGGCCACATTGGGGTTTTTGAGCTACAGCTGCTTTCTTGGTTTATCTTTCTATTATGTATTTATATGACTTTCCTCCATCTCACAGAACAGTGACTATTAGCTATATGAAATCATATACATATTATGCAAAGAAAGGCAAAGCTGACACTGCAGATACATTTTCATAAAAAAAAGATCTAGTTACAGCAAAGGAAAGTTAAAAATTTTTGTTTTAAAATTCTATGGTGGGTTGGTACCCTGCCCTGGCTGTCCCCTGTCCTGTGCCCTGTGTCTCTTGGGATGGGCTCCAGGCTTCTGGAATTGGATAAGCAGTATACAGACTGGATGGATGGATGGATGTTTAAAAATTATGTAATATATTCCATTATAAATTGTATCCAAAAACAAAATGCTCAACAGAAACTGGCATTTATTCATTCATCTAGGGTTTTACTATTTATCATTAAAAAACAATTGTTTCATTAGAACTTCCCTTTCTTACTAAAGTACATTGTCCAGATATGTTTTAATTCATGGTGCTAATGAATAACATAATGAGAATTTTCCTATTCCCAGTGGTGTTATTGCTTTTGTATGCGACTGTTTATTCTGCTTGACCTACCAAACTCAATACTTGCCTGTGGGCCTTGGGTTAAGGCATGTGATGGCAGCTTGAATATGTTATCGATTCTTATGGAGAAAAGCAGAAGTAGCAGGCAAAAATGAGTGTTTTACTTTTTCCCAATGTTCAGTTGAAATATGTTCCACAGTGAGAGGATATCAACAGACTAGGCTGCAGTGCTTTTATCCATCCATGTAATATATGCCTGTGTCTGTGTCTTTTGATTCTGGGAATTTCCTTGAACTACATGGATTCCCATCCAATTTATGAGCTGCAAGCATTGAGTTGTCTACAAAATGCTACATTTTTTTAAGTAAGACGGCTGATCAAAAAGATGCATGATGAGTGTATGATAAGCATTCAGAGGCTGTCTTACATACATTCATGTTCTGTATATGAATGTCTGTTGTCATTGTCACATCCTTTTCAATTTATGATCTTGTATCCTGAAATAGTCTTTGACAGAGGAATATCCTACAAATTGTGACCAGGGAAGATTATAAGCCATTAGATTCAGCCTTTTAAGTAACACTTTCCAATTTATTTCATATAGTGCCTTTTGCAACAAGATGTCTCAAAGTGCTTCACAGACACAAATAAGAGGTAATACAGAAGTAACAGCAGGGGTTAAAGATAAAGGTAAAGCAAGACAACAGCAGAGGACAGGAACCAAAAATTCCACAGTGGGAAGAAAAAAAAAGCCTCTGGGAGCCCAAGGTTGACTGGCTGCCGAGCCCCTCCTGGGCATGTTAACATTATAGAATACATATTTGAAAATTGAGTCTATGAATGTAAAAAGCATTATGGATTTCTTCAGTGCTCCAGGTGTGGGAGAAGTTATCTTCAGGCTCAAAGCATTCCTTGGGCGAAGCGCTCATGTGAAAAGGGTGGGTACTTTGGGTGTCAGTCCCACTCAGATGGTGCCCAGTTGGGCACTGGGTACACATATGGACACTGAAGGATTACAGAGAAGGGTTAGTACATAATACAAAACACTAGCAGGTCCGTAACAAAATATCATAGATACATTGGGATGTAAAACAGTGCCAGCAGCATCAATTACAGTGGGTTATGGAGACTGTTATGGAAATTTTTAATCAAATAAGTAGGTCTTCAGTTGTGATTTACAGACTGAGACCAATTCTGCATCCTGTATGTAACCACAGACTAGGGGCTCTGTAACTAATAGCCCTAGTGTCAGTACTTTTATGTATGCATGGAAAAGTAAGAAGGCCTGCGTCTGCAATTATAGGGAACAATTTGGAATATATGTGTTAATCAACTCTGTTAGATATACCGGTGCTTTGCCTTTAAGTGCCTCATATGTCAACAGCAGAAGATTGAAATCTGTTCTGCATTTTATAGGAAGCCAGTAAAGTAAGGATAGTGTGGGACTTATCCGATCATACTTTCTGCTTCCAGTAATAATTCTAGCAGCTGCGTTTTGGATGTGCTGTAACATGTTTAGTGTGTGGTTTGTACTTCCAGAGAGTAAAGCATTGCGGTAATCTAAACAACTGTATACAAAAACATGCACAATTTTTTCCACATCTTCTGTAGAAAGCAAACGGTGCCCCCTAGCAATATTTATCAGTTGCAGGAAGCACATCTGTGAAACTACATTGACATGAGAACCAAAGGAGAGGTTTGTGTCTAAAATTACACCTAAATTACATGCTGAGTTGCTAATGGAAAAACACAGGTCAGCAACAGTGAGAACCGAACTGAAAGCAGAATGCTTACCCCCAAAAAAGATCTCATTTTTAAGTGTGTTTAGTGATAACTAGTTCGTGCCCATCTATCTTTCAATGTTTTTGAGACATTTAAACAAAGTATTAGCTGATGCAGTATCATTTGGTTTAAGTACAAGGTGTAATTGAGCATCATCACCGTAGGTATGATAGTTGATAATATATAATATTACCTAGAAGTAATATGTAAATAGGGGATGAGTACTGGGCCAAGTACAGATCCCTGTGGTACTCCTTATCTAAGTGATGACATGGAGGAGGATGTGCTGTTGTTTGACATTTGAACATGACAACGGTTTGTGAGATAATAAGTAAACCACCTAACAACAGTTCTGCTAAGGCCCACAACAGTTTGAAGCCAGTTTACCAGAATAGAATGATCAACAGTATCAAAAACAGCATCAAGATCTAACAAAATGAACGATGTCATGTTCCCTTCATCAGCTGACTTTATGATATCATTTACAATCCTGGTAAGTGCTGTTTTGGTGCAGTGTCCTTGTCGTAAGTAAAACTGAAACCTATCCAAGAAATTTTTGTATTCCATGTAGGCTTGCAGCTGTATTGCAACTTTTTTTTTTCAGAATCTTGCAAAGAAAAGGAATGTTTGAAATAGGTGTATAATTGCTGATTACTTCTGAAGCCAGATTAGATTTTTTAAGAAGCGGCTTACCTGTTACTTTAAATTAGTCAGGTACAACACCTAAAGCCAGGTAAGTGTTTCTCAGGTTCACTAAAGGCCCCACTAAAATTTCTTGTAAATCTTTAAGCAGCTGAGTTGGAATGAGATCTAGCAGACAGGTGGTGGACTTAGTCTTAACTATCAATGTTTAAAGGTCTAAGGTGTCAGTTGGTGCAAACTCACTAAAAGAATGTGTGCCCAATGTTGCTGGTGGACTCAAAGTGTGTATGTTGGAACGCAGTTTGAGTCTAATGTTGTTGATTTTGTCATTAAAGAAGGTAATAAGGTTATCATTAGTAACAGTAGAAGGCGTTTTAGAAACATCCTTTGACGTTAAATTGGCTACTGTTTTAAATAGTAAATGGGGGTTATGTTTCTTGTTATCAATTATCTTAGATTATTATTCTGAACATGTGCTGTATAGTAATGCAATTTATGGAACTCCTGTTTTAGACACTGTGTATATTCATTAAACCTGGTGCTTCTAACTGATTTAGCTTTTAGTGGAGCTACTTTAGTGTCTGACTAACTACTGCACTAAAGATTTTTGTAATTTAATTAATACATGAATTTTCTGTGAAAACTGTGTTCTATATATAATCTGTAAATTGTTTTCACTTTTTTATTTACATGTGGGTCATAACCTTTTCTTTCATATGCAAAGGAGCAAGTTTAATATCAAATATAATCAAAGTAAGAATTACTTAATGGACACACTAATAAATAAGAGATATCAATGCCATGAGTTATAACTAAATCTGAAGTATGCCTGTGCATGTGGGTTGGTTCACAACATGCTGTGTACAACGAACAGAATCAAGTAGGGATACGAAGCTCTTACTGAATGCATCTGTCTCTATGTCAATATGAATATTAAAGTCAGCTACGGCTACAACTTTATCAAACCTAATGATCAGACTGGATTGCACCAAACTCATTAATAAAAGATGTGTTTGGTCCTGGAGGTCTATAGACTATATGTAAGAACACAGATGAATCTGATTTAATTTTAAGCAGCAGAGTTTCAAATGACACAAAATCACTAATTGTTTTTTCCTCAATTTTGAGAGTTTCATCAAAGATCGCAGCCGAGCCACTGCCACGTCCCAAACCGTGGGTCTTATATAAGTGTGTGAAGCTGTTAGGAGAGGCTTTAACTAGGTGGACAGTGTCAGAGGGCATAAGGCAGGTTTCTGTACATATGTAGATATCGGAGTTGGTATCAAGCACCATATCATTAATTACAACTGCTTTTTTACCTAGTGAGCAAGTATTGAATAAGGAGTATTTTATCCCCGTTTCACATTTTGGTTTGTCTGATTTTTTTAGTGGAACTTGAAGTAAGTTACTTGCATGGGAACCCCTACATGGACATCTGAGTGCAGGTCTAGGTCTGAAAAGGGTAGCTATAGTATTTCTGTTATCAGATTGACCTAGTTCTGAGTATTTGTGTGTTTTAGGGGATATCGAGTTGTAGTGACTCTGGGTAGGTGCCAGAAATATAGTAAGAGTGGGAAAATATCCAGCCTCTGATTTAAGATCACAGGACTAAGGCCTGGATGGTGATCTAAGTAGTCACTTTGGCAACCTTTCTGCCATGTTTTGGGAAATTATATACAATACATATGATCCTCTCCAGTTAGGATGAAGAGCATCCCATTTATAAAACATAGGCCAAAAAAAGGTCCATATTATTTAAAAAAGTTGTGTTTAGATGCACATGATGTCTGTAACCAGCGGTTTAGTGAGAGTAACCTACTGTAGGTCACATCCCCTCTATAATGAATAGGTAGGGGACCATAAACAATTAAGTTCCAACATTTCATTTGTGCCTTTGGGCACATAGAAATTAAGCTCCTCTTTAATACCTTTGATTGTTGGGACTTAATATCGTTAGTTCCAGCATGAAAAATCAAGGTGGAGACTTCAGTGCTAGAGATTAAATCCAATTTTGCCTCTATATTGGAAGCTCTGACCCAAGGGAGGCATTTTACAGCAACTCCTACCTTGTCACGGCTAGGACTTCTGATAATCCTAACAATCAAGTCACCAATAATGAGTATTTTTTCTGTTTCATCAGACATGCTGCCAAGAAGAAAAAACCTATTACCAAGATTACTCAGTGTCCGGTGTGCAGGAGTTCTATTCTTTGAGTTCGTAGACCTCCTTCTGATGGTTACCCAGGAATCAAGTATAGGTGCTGCTGGCACCAAACTAGAGACAGTTGAGCCAGGAGGGTCTATTGCTAACTTTAAATTGGCAGGCTCAGACTGAGCTGAATCTAAAAATCCCTCGGGATTGCAAATTACTAACAACTTGCTAATGTGCCCCTTTAAAGCATGAATCCTATCCTCCAACTTTAAGTACTTCCTACAAGTAAAATAAGCAGTTGCATTGGGAGGCGAGTCTATGCTGTACATGCTGTAGGTCGCACACACAACAGAAGTATGAGACATTTTATCTTGCGCTGAGATGCTGAGCTGCCAGTATTCCAAGAATGGCCGACTGATGGAGGGAACATTTGTAGGTTGTATCTTCCTCAAAAATACACTGATACAAATAAAAAATGGTTCTTTTCAAAAGCAACTTTTTAAACTAAAATATAAGTAATGTAAAGAGATGTAAATTATTGCTAAAGCAAACAGACACTAGCACAAACACAAAGAGCATTCATAACATAATCCATGACAAATAGCTATATCTGTCCACAATAATTACTCTGTTACAAGTTATTCAACTAAAGCACATGCTGATGGCATTACAATTCAGCATTTAGCCCTGCCATACAAGGTCTTTTTCACACAAATATTAAACACATCTGTTCATTGTTTAAGTTTTCTCATGCCCTATTTAAGCCATTCATTACTATTCAACCTATCCATCCATCCATTATAAAGCACTTGTCCTCTGCAGGGTCATGGGTGGCCTGCAGTTACCATTCACCCCATTGTCATGCCCTGTCCTGCCATGCCTGCTCTATAACTCACAGACCTGTCATTATCCACACCAGTTCCCAGTTACTATGCTGCTATTTAAACTGCTCTCTGCTACATTCTTTTGTGCATTCTGCCATTCTTCTGTTAAGCTTCCTGAGTGGTGGGTTTTCCTCCTGTACTCCTTTGGTCCTGCTACAAAATGCTACATTTTGCCATCCCAAACACCTCTCCTGCCCTCCACCTTCTGTGTACTCCCCATCTTATCCTCATTTTACACTATTTACTCCCCATCTTATCCTCTCATGGATCAACAACTCATCACCTGGATTCATGTGCTTGTTTTTTATTTTTTGGATTTGTGATTTGGACACGTTCATTACTGTCCATTAAAGCCCTCATGCTGTGAGTGGGTCTGCTATTGCATGGCTTTAGCTTGTTTCATTACACCCCTGCAAGGTATTGTCTTTCCATAGCCATTCCAAACAATTGTGTTTTCCCAACTAAAATTTGTTTCTGGACCTATGGATGAATTTATTTATTTATTTAATTATTTATTCCTTTTGACTTTCATATGTTTTGTTTTACTGGCTAACTTGTTACTGCACACATTTTGAAACTCAGTTTTTGCTTTGTTTGACTTCACTTTTGTATTGCAGATTTGGGTTGTGTTTGTTTTCCTGGATTCTGGCTCTTTTCACTACTTTTCTGATTACATACAGGGAATTTTTAAAATCTCGGTTACTATCTTGATATAAACATGCAGTCCTTCTGTGGTATCATAACAATATGTATTTTAAATAAATACATTTTGTGGTGTTTGAAAAACTGTAGTCATTTAAACACAGATACAAATTAACATATGTATACCTGAATGTTTTGTGTTTTTATTACATTAAAACCACATTACATCTAGCTTGGTCTTCAACAGTCCAACTGTTGTCTGGGAGACACAGGCCACATCTTCAACCAAAAACAGTTAACCTTTTGTTTTCTGTAAGCTCCAAGAAAAGAAGGGGGGTGAACGTTGAGGGGGGGGGTAAAAACCTTGAGACTGGTATGGTACATTCAAACACAGATAAATATGAGTGAATTTAGGGTCAGGTGTTATTAGTTTGATAACTGCTTACTTTGATCGAAGCACAAGTAACCAGAAAAAGAACAATTTTAAAGAATGATATACCAATACATGTGGCAATACAATTTATCCAGAGAACAACATGGTGAATGGGTTGTATGTAAACAATGGACTTAAATAGGAAAGACAAGTCACAACTGAAAGTATTAAAGGTTAATTAGTTGATAATAATAATTGCAGAAGAAGGTATACTAATTGTGGAGGCAACAAGAGTGGGCTGTCCACAGGGTGTTTGCATAAATATTACCATTGTTGAAAACAATTGCACTGATGTTGTTTATTCCTTCTTGTTGGATAATTTTTAACAAGGTCTAGTATACATGGATAATGAGCACTGCAATAATCAAATCTTATTACATTACTGTTGCTATAAAGAGAATTCAGAATTAGATTAAAAATTAAAGTGAGAATGTCAGAGATTTTGATATCTGAGTTCACAGCACAATTGGTGAGATATGTGAAACATATGAATATTTTTCATTAATAAAATAAGTCTGTGGTCCTGGAGGTCTGTAGACTATAAGTAAGTACATGGCACTGAACAGTTTCTAACTGTTCAAATGAGACAGAGCTTATTCTGGGGCATTGTCCGATTTAGTGTATCACACAAACATTAAGACAGGACCAAGTATATTGGTATGTTTATCGTAAGCACTTTGAAAAGTAAGATAAAGAAATAGTGAAAAAGATGACTATGCAGTCACTGTTCATTGTAGATCTGCTGAAATGATGCATGTGAAATCTCTACTAGAGATTTTGATAACAAGTATAGTGTAATGTTTGAAAAAAAAATGCCCAAGTATACACAGATTTTTTTTTACTACTTCTCAAGATCATAATTTTAGGGAAACCAGCCAAAATTAGGATTCACATCAGAAGATAATTTTGTGAGACATGCCAACAAACACTGAGAAGCACAGAGCACTCACTCACACGTTTACTATAGGGTCAGTGTAGAGCTCATAGTTTACTTAAACATCATGTGTTTGCACAGTGGGAGAAACTGGATGAACCTGGATGAAATCAACCCCTTGAAGACACAGGGGAATACGTCAAGGCTACATGGACAAGGCTACATGGATAGCACTGGGGGTCAGTGTCCAACACACAACCATGGAAATATGAAGCATTGCACCACCCACTGCACTAATTTTTAGGTTCACATCTGCACAAGTTGGGGGAATGGCCAGGGTTATGTACATCCCTGTGCAGCAGTTGAGGGGCTTAAAGCTGGGCCAGAGTGGTCCTGTTCTGGAATATGGTCCAACAGCACCAGACTCTGCCCTAAAGTACACCACATCAGTGTCACTGGCTAGTATGTTTCAGGTTTTGGTGTGCAAGTGAAATGTTTAATTTTCAAGTGAAGCCAGTGTGATTTTTAGTTTTATTTTAAATTCAGTTGAACTGAACAGTTGTGTTATAAATCCAGAACTTTATTTGGAGTGTGCAGCAATATCCGGTGGCTGGCAGAGTGACAGAACATAAGACCAAGTGTTGAGAACAGTACAGTTCAGTCACCATAGCTGTTGGTGCTATGTTGTATTTTTAATTTTATTAAAAATATTAAATTAATTATACTTCTAAACTATTTGAAAAAAACAATTATACTACAGTTGCCATATTGACATGGTTGTTTGGTTTGAATGAAAAATACAGCATGACTGGGAAGGTTAGTCAGGAAACAAGAAAAGTACATTTTGGGATGTAGTTTTATTTTGCTGGCATGCAAATTAAAAATGTAGCTTTCTGCCATTATTTTAATAAATATACATTAGGTCTCATTGCATAAAATTTAAATGCTAAATGTATAAAATATGCCTAATGCAAATAATTTCTTTCTTGGAGAAGAATGGTCAGTGATAGTGTGTCACATTCGCAGAACTTAGGCAAAGGAGTTGGGCGAGTCTAATGTGCAAAAGGGGTTTTTAATACAATAAAGTAATCCAAAGGCAAATCAAATAACAGGGTTCACAAATATCAGAATCAACAGGGCCAGGATCAACAAAGAACAGAAC